>JANAVB010027597.1:719186-912943 GCA_029216955.1 Iris pallida | reverse complement strand
CTATTACTGGCCTACTCACAATAACCTACAGATCCACTCTAATATTCTTAATCCCCAAGCCCAGATATGGCTGCCACTTCTACAAGCGCAAGTTCTGGGTCCAAGTCTCAAACCCAACCCTAACCTCTTCCCAACGGTTACCTAAGCTTATCAAAATTTGAGCAACACTTACTGTGTCTATACCAGAATATGTACACGAATAACAATATCGGTCTGAATATAGGATAAGAACCTACTTCCCCTTGTCCCAAGTACTCGCATCCTGACACAAGTACGTGTCGGTTTGGCGTCGACCAAAACAAAGGCTCACTAAATCAAACAATTAAATATGCGACATCCTACCTAAGTGCAATTATCAGTGTCCTTTGGTATCTGACACTTTTTTTCCTCGCGTCCAGACTGAGAAAACTAGTTTGGGACGTTTTGTCGAACACAAGAAAAGCAAATTTAGGGAAAAGATTTGAAGGATCATTTCTTGATTCCATGATCAGTTTAAAATCAAGAAATGGATGAACTAAAGAGATCAAACGAGCAAAATTCAATCATATTCAATTGAACTTATCTTAAATTTTAAAAATCCAAATGAAACTTATATGTTCTAATACTCGATGTCCTGATCCTGCGAACACAATCACATACTCAGTGTCCAGATCCTGTGGATACGATTACATACTCAGTGTCCAAATCCTGCAGACATGGTGTGCTGTCGTATGCACCCAAAAATAAAACCTTTACTCTTAAAATGATTTGTAGAAGTGAGAGTAAGGATACATCCCACGGAGAGCAATTAGTGTACTTTTATGCAATGTGAATAAGGATGGGGGAGGTCTTGAATATGATAAGAAAAAATTTAAGAAGAGCTAAAAAACAATTAGTATTAAAATGAATTGAAGGGAGGAATATTGGTTTTAGTGAACATTCACCATTGGAAATCATAAAATTGATCATCGATGCAATCATAAATTAAATCATACTTTGAATATTTACCGTTGGAAGTATCTTCCTATCTCTCTTAGGCTTAGTTAATTAGATACAAGCGATCTAATTAACTTTAATTACTAAATAATCTAAGACAAACGCTAAAGATTTAATCTAGCAATTTCTTAAAGAACAAAGAGATCGATAAAGAAAAACAATACAAGCAGAAGCGGTTGCATTTAATTTTGTCAAATATTTTTCTCGTAAGATCTAATAAAACAAAGCAGTTTATTAAATCTTGGTTCTTTACAAATTAGAAATATCAAACCATTACGAATTTGATATCTAATTTAGCGGTAGATCGAAATGAATAATAACCTAGTAGGCCTCCTAGTAAATAAACAAAACAATCATGAAAGTTGATCAAATATATAAAATAATTTAGATCTCACAAGTTTATTGATTCCAAGGCTTCTGTACACTTCAACCAACAAGACTTTTAGCCGCACATGTTCTTCAAAACTTCAAAAAAAAAAGTTGGAGAAGGAGAAGAAGAGTTGTGTTGTGTGTTCTCTTCTCATGATTTCTACCCCTTTTATACACCATAAATCAGTTGCTTCAAACCCACAATATCTTCCCACATATCCTCTAAAAGTTACAACTTCTCAAACCAAATAAACTAAGTCATAGAACAAGTAGAGAAATGGTTATTTTGGTTCCTATTTTTGATCACAGCATCTTTGACCCAACTTCAAGTCTGATTTCGTCCATGATGCAGCTTGATTTACGAAAAACACAAAATATAAAAGTTGTAGCCCTGTGTCTTATATTTTCAAATCTTTTTGAATCACCTCCATTACTTTTTCGAATGAGAAAGTTATGCTTATTTTGGTAAAATGTGTCAAAACTGTCTAGAATTACAATTTAGCTCCATTTTGCACATAGTGTCTCCAACTGTAACCTAAATCAAAATAGAAATATAATGAGTACATTTAGTCATAAAATGGACATAAAATGATGTACATTAAGTGATAAAAATATAATATTTTATGTTCTCATCAAATACCCCCACACTTAACTTTTGTTCGTCCTCGGACAAAACTCTTATTTATTAATTTTTTTTTCCAAAATGAAAATCAAGGTTGTAATACCATAAATAAAGAATAACAATGCTTTTCAAAACACATAGCACATCATGAAAATATATTCTTAAACAACTTCTAATTACTTATTAAGTAATTTTATTTGAAGATAGAGTAAACTAAATTGGTAGACGCTCACGGCAATAAACACTCAACTCTCATATATTTGAAGGGTATGTGTTTCGCTCAAATTCATTCCAAAAGAAATAATTTACCATAAGCTTGCATATCTTCTCATTCTCCACCACTTGGACCACATGTATAGTACAAATCATAAGGACTTTCTTGGGTTGTAATGGGGCTTAGGATCAAGGTAGGATATATTTGGGAGTGTAGCTAAAAAATCATTAAAACTAGTGGAGCAAAAATGATTTAACTCAAGCTCGAATGTATAAAATATGTAAAAGCAATCACTCCATTCAAAATATTCAACATACCCCTTTATTGGAAATTTAGATATTAAAAGTTATTTCCTCCATCACTTTTTTTCATTACTTCTTCTTTCTTTCTTTCTTTTTCTCATTTTTTTTTCATTTTCATTTTTTTTCTCTTTTTTTATTTTTTTCTGATGGAACTCAAGAATTTGAGAATAAAAATATGTAGCCAAACAAGAAATTCAGATACCCCCACACTTATTTTTTATACACCCATACATATCATAATGCTCCACTATTTTTTTGGCTGGGTAAGGATTTTTTTCAGGTTAAAGCTTGTAATATGGGTTCACAAAAATAGAAGCAATAAGGCTCAAAGGAGTTCAACCAAAGGAAAAGTAATTTCAGGGTAGGCTATTTGGCTTATCTAGCGTATAAAAAAGATGGCTTTAATCATATTCATGTATGCATATGCTGATGTGACCTCGAAGAGAATGTAAGCAAGTTCTAGAGAAACAAGCCCATGGAAGAATATCTCTCATCAAAGAAAATAGTGAGACTGATATGTCAGTCTAAAGACTCAAAATTTTACCGGCTTTTGTCTACCAAATTTAGTCACAAACATCCTCAAGGAAAATAACTATACTGATTAATTCTAAGTTGAAAAGAGCATTTATTCAATCATGTTACGAATTTTTTTAAACTTAGTTAAATCTTCCTCATGACATACACAACCAAAAATTATTAAAAATCACAAAAAACAAAAAAAAATTGAAAATAAAAAATAAAACTTTATTGAAAACCACAAAAAATAAAAAAAAAAGTCAAAATTTTTTTTGAAAAATTAAAAAAAACTGAAACTGCTTAAAATAATTTAAATCCCCTCCCCCATATTTAAACGGACATTGTCCCAATGTAAGGCTAAATGCAAAGAAAAGGCAAAAAAAAAATGCAAGAATAAGAACAAACTCCCCTTGGGTTGCCTATGTTTATAGTTGTGGACGTGTCGTTCTTCAATTGGTATCAGTTGGATCCTCAAGGTTCAATTCATCCACATTCTCCACTTTGAAATCTTCATAGAAAAGCTTGAGCCTTTTGTCATTTACATTGAACACTTTAGATGTTGCTAAACTTTGAATTTCAACTGCACCATGATTAAAAATATTAGTAACAACAAAAGGTCCAATCCAACGAGAACGCAATTTACCCTGAAATAAACGAAGTCGTGACTGGTATAGGACTTTTTGACCAACTTGAAACTCCTACCTAGAGATCATCTTGTCATCAAAAGCCTTCGTTTTCTCTTTGTAAATTCGAGCATTCTCATAGGCGTCATTGCGAATTTCCTCCAGCTCTTGTAGTTGTAGCTTCCTATGTTCTCCATTTTCATATGCCTTCATATTGAGACTCTTGATAGCCCAATAAGCCTTGTGTTCTAACTCAACAGGAAGATGACACGGTTTCCCAAACACCAACCGGTATGGTGACATACCGATAGGCGTCTTGTAAGCAGTTCTATATGCCCATAAAGCATCATCCAAGCGCAAACTCCAATCTTCTCTACTCGGATTGACCGTTTTCTCAATGATGGATTTGATCTCTCTATTTGATACCTCCACTTGCCTACTCGTTTATGGATGGTAGGCAGTTGATACCTTGTGGGTCACATGATACTTTTTCAGCAAAGACTCGACGGTTCGATTGCAAAAGTGAGTACCTCGATCACTTATTAAGGCTTTCGGAATCCCAAACCTGGAGAATATTTTGGACTTGATAAAATTTGAAACAACTATAGAATCATTAGTCCTGGTAGCTTTAGCTTCTACCTACTTTGATATATAATCAACAGCAAGCAAAATATAAACATAACCAAAAGATACAAGGAACGGTCCCATAAAATTGATGCCCCAAATATCAAAAATTTCATAAAAGTAATATAGGATTTTGTGGCATTTCATTCCTTTGAGATATATTACCTGTCTCTTGGCAATTATTGCATGTTTTGCAGAAATAATATGAATCATGAAATAAAGACGGCGAATAGAAACCACATTCTAATACTTTTCTTGCCGTCCTCTTAGCTCCAAAATGTCCTCCACATGCAAATGAATGACAAAAGGTGAGAATTGAAATAGTTTTATTTTCATGTAGGCACCTTCTTATTATTTGATCTGCACAATGCTTCCGCAGGTTTGGGTCATCCCACACATAGTATTTGGCATCACTTTTAAGCTTATCTCTTTGAGCCTTTGACAAACCAGGAGAAAACATATTAGTAACCAAATAATTTATAATATTTGCATACCAGGGTAATGTCGCAATTGCAGCAAAACAATTGCTCATCGGGGAACGTTTCTTGCAGACGAAGTTCATCCTTCACATGAACTAAACAACTTAAATGATCTGCAACATGATTTTCTTTCCCTCTTTTATCTTTGATCTCCAAATCAAATTCACTCAAGAGAAGTATCCATCGGATTAACCTTAGTTTTGCCTCTTTTTTCGTCATCAAATAACGAAGAGCTGCATGATCATAATAGACAATAATTTTAGTACCAAGCAAATAAGATCAAAAATTTTCTAAAGCAAAAAACAATAGCTAAAAGTTCTTTTTCAGTAGTAGAGTAATTTCTCTGAGCATCATTCAAAGTTCTTGAAGCATAATAAATTGCATGAGATGCTCTTCCAATCCTTTGACCAAATAAAGCACCGACTGCATAATAACTTGCATCACATTATCTCGAAAGGCACATTCCAGTCAGGGGGCTGGATAACTGGGGTAGAAGTCAATAGTTTCTTTAGTGTATCAAATGTCATTTTACACGCCTCATCGAATTCAAATGCCACATTCTTTTGTAGCAACTTACACAAGGACAACGCTATTTTGGAGAAGTCTTTGATGAATCTTTGATAAAAACATGCATGTCCAAGAAAAGAACGAACTTCCCGCCCACTATTGGGATAAGGTAAAGATTGAATAATATCAATTTTGGCTTTATCTACCTTAATTCCCTTAATTGAAACAATATGACCCAAAACTATACCTTGTTCAACCATAAAATGGCATTTTTCTGAGTTTAACACAAGATTAGTTTCTACGCATCTTTGGAGAATAAGTGTAAGGTTATTCAAGTATTTATCAAAAAAGTCTCCATAAACTGTGAAATTGTCCATAAATACTTCTATAATATGCTCAACATAGTCTGAAAAAAATGCTAACCATACACCTTTGGAAAGTGGTCGGGGCATTGCAAATTCCAAATGACATGTGGCGATATACAAAAGTTCCAAATGGACATGTAAAATTGTCTTTTCTTGATCCTCCGGAGCAATTGGAATTTGAAAATAACCTGAATAACCATCAAGAAAATAATAATAAGTATGGCCAACTAACCTTTCAAGCATTTGAACAATAAAAGGTAAAAGAAAGTGGTCCTTGTGAGTTTCAGCATTTAATTTTCCATAATCTGTGCAAACCCGCCACCCATTTTGGACACGGGTGGGAACTAGCTCATCCTTCTGATTCTTCACGACAGTTATCCTGGTCTTTTTAGGAACCACTTGCACCGGACTAACCCATTGGCTCTCTGAAATAGAATAGATCACTCCAACTACAAAAAGTTTTAGGATCTCCTTTTTTACTACCGCCACAATGGGTAGGTTTAATCTTCATTGCGATTGTCGGGATGGTTTTGCTTCTTCCTCAAGTAAGATGCGATGCATTGTAGCTCCCCTTTCCGAATTTTTTTAAAATATTTTATTCATTATTTATTATTTAGTTTATTTAAAATGATAATTACTGGATTTTATAAATAATTAATTAGTTTATTATTTGTGGTGGTTAATAAATTTTATTAACACCAAATCGCTATTCTTTTGGATAAATACTTTTTATTATTAATATATTGATGCAGTTCGGATAAATGTATATGTGTATATATGTACATGTATATATACAAGTATATATAAATATATGAGTGTATAGGTATACATATATATATAAATATGTATATACATTAGGCTAATAAATAGAGTTATAAATAAAAAGAAAAAGAAAAGAGTAATATGTACACAACAAAACACTCGGCCTCCAAATATATACATAATTGATATATATACGTAGTGAATTGAATTGAAATGAAATGAATGAAAGTTTGAACTGAATTGAATTAGAATTCAATTCAATTCCCTACAATATATATTAGTTGCAAGTTGTGCAACAACAACATACATGCATGCAAATCCTACGCCAGCTTAGTTGTTTGCCAGCAGCAAACAAGACCAAGCCGAGCACTTTGAGCCACTCGGTTATGTTGATAGAAATCGAGCACAACTTTAACTCTCCCCCCACAAAACCAATCCCCCACACTTAGCAAACCAACAGGCCCCACAGGCCGAACCCAACTGAGAGCCCCCCCATACACGAACCTGAAGAGAAACGAACGAACCCGAGCTCTTCAGTTTTTTCCCATATATGTATATAGTATATCGCGAACGAAACTTCCAAAACTCCTCTAAACCCTAAACTCCTCAACACGCCGACACCCTCCTCCTGGCCTGGGGCGGCCACGCCGCGCCCACAGCGCCACCGCGCGCGGCCGACGCGGCCAGGCGCGCAACCAGTGCGCGCGCGCGGGAGAACTCTGTAAACCGCAACAGCAAGTGCGGGAAAACGCCGAACTTCGAGGTAAGAATTCTTCTCCGATACTCCATCTTTTTACGACCCGTAAATTGGGTTGGAAAGCCAACATGACCCTCTCGAAACCCCAACAAGGGGATTTGAATATAGTCGCACGACCAGTCCATGAGATCGACCCAAAGTCGATCGAAAATCCGTCAAAAACAGAACAATTGTTTGAGTTTAAACACTGTTTTTGAAGGCGATTCCTGATCGATATGTGGGGAATTTTAGGATTCTGTTTGAAGAGACTTTTAGACAACATGTAGGACTTCAAATCCCTTCTTGCGGAATTTGAAATCATCGACTCAGCGTCGAGAAATCAAACTCCGAAGTTTCCCAAAAATCTGTTTTCAAAAACTAGAAATTGTTCCACACGACGTCCGTCCCGCCATTCCGGGCGACGTGGTCGCGCACCGAAGGCATCGAAAGCTGCGTAACAGCTTCGTGGTCGTGTGGGCTTTGACGGAATTCAAATTGGTCGCGTGTGCGCGACGAATTCGACGCGTATCCGTCGGAATCGCCCCGTATCCGTACAATGCAAATTCAGTCATAACTTGGTGCACGCTCGTCAGATCGAGACGAAACTTGCGCCAACAGGACCGTATCATTTTTCTGGTCCTGTATGCCAAGTTTGGTCCGATTCTGAGACAGTTAAAATCGACGTCGTTTTGCGGGCCCCACGGTCCCACTCAACGGACGATTTTGTGCACGGCCCGCCGGAATCCAACTCTGGACATACGGTTGGATTCGTATCGGAAAACTGGATCCGTAGACATGTAGTTTGATGACGTTAGAGACCGTTGACTCTGGCACGCTTTTCGGTGCAAAGCGGGTCCAACGGCGGACATCATTTTTGTCCAAAATTACCGTTTTGCCCCTGTATCCAGAATTGGACTTAAGGACAGGCAATCCTAGCTAATTTGACTATTCTGAGAACGTTGGTAATGTTTATTTCAGCATCCGGAGACTTCTGCATGTGTTGATTGATTGTGGCTCGTGAGTGGTATTTATTATTGGTTTCTCCAGCTAAGGACCTCAGGCAAGTGCACTTTCTGATTGCTTTCCAATTCATAGTAGTCTTTTCATTTCATGTCTATACATATATCTTGCTGCTTGTTGACACGCTCGTCACACGTAGTAGTCGGGAGGGGAAATATCTTAGTATACATGTGGACTACCCAGAAATATCCCATGAGTCTATTCTTGAACGATAGCTGCTGCACACGACACGTGCAGTATGCCGGATTTTACCCCCTAGCCGTCCACATGGCGAAAGAATATTTCACACCACTTAGATAGATGTCTTTTATTAGCTTTTCCTTGTTTATTTCTCTATCGTGCTATGACATCACTTTATCTTACAGTTTTCATTTCTCATATGCTATTTTCATGTCTTGATAATTCTATTGTGTTTTGCACTGCCGTCGGTTTGTGTACTTGTTCCAATCCTGACTGGATAACCAACATTTTTCAGGTTTAGCCGCGATCACTCTTAGCACTGGGAGAACTTGGGTATGCTGAAGACAACCTAGAAATAGATAGCCATTGTATCATTTCATTAATTGTAAAACTTTGTATTTTTTCCTTTAAATATAAATGTTGTAACTGTTGTAATAAATCTAGAAATGTGAATGAGCAATATTGTTTATTTTGAGCATTTATTTTCTTGCGGGCTTGACAGCGTTCTACCGCCGACTCTGCGGCGTAGGCTGGCTTGGACACGTCTCGTATCCGAAAAAGCGGGTGCGGGTCGTGACAAGTTTTTGTGGTGGCCCATGCAGGTCAGTTTTCGCAAACCATGCGAACTCGTGATGGTACGTTAGTCGTACTATTACGAGCCTGCCCTCAAGAAATGCTCATTCACAAATAGAATTAAAATAATTTAGGAGAATAACTAGGACTAGGAGTCCCTTGTTCAAATTGACCGTTGGGTAGTTAAGGTTGCCAGGCAGGTCATGCAATTTAGATAAGGAATTATTGATTTTGGATAGCTTGCTAGATACATAATTGCTTTTGATACGATGATATGCTTCAATGATAGTCTGTCATTCACTTGATTAGTTAGGCTTATCTAGAATTAAGGCTTTGATCTTGATGAAATGTTTAACTTTCTTTTGCTTTATTAGATGTAAATTTTATAACATAAGTTAGAACTGCCTATTTAAATTCTATTTTGTCGTAAGGAACTGGTTTATAATTTCTAATCCTGCTAATCATATACGAATCTCGAAGTAGATTTATTTGAGATTTTCCCCTCAACCATTTGAAATATTTATGAAATCAAGATTAGGATGTTATTATTTTATTTGTCTTCAGACCTTTCTTTTCGACCAGCCTTTTACCTTAAGGAATGAGAATTATAAGCAGATGTTACACTATCTATCCTAGTCAAATAGATTGGACCCTTAGGTATCCTTGAAGTCTCAGGAAAATATTTAGAATAAACTTTACGACTGCAATGGCCAGCCAGCAGCGCACTGGCGAGACACAACCCATAGAATTGAAATCGTTTCGAAGAATCATAGTCTATGGAACATTCCAGAAACTAGGTTCTCGTTGACTTCTTTAGATCTTAGATACCCTTGTGACAATATAAAGTAGAGTACATGATAGCTTATCATCCCTGAATCACGGAACCAAGGGTTTGCCGTAGCCAGAGTATACGGGCAAGGCGTAATTCTCGGTGAAATGATTTTAGATGTGATTACAAGTTTAGGATATTATAGAGAATAGAGACTGCCCTGTATGACCCTAAGATCCAAAACCAATACTAGTGTAAGTTCTGTAAGTTTTGTAGCCTGACTCCCAACCCAACATTCTGTGGCCCTTGTGATCTATTAACAAGGTAATTGACCGACAATAATAGGTTTATCCAGACTATAGAATTTAGAGTTCCATAACCCATTAGTCGACCAAAGCCGAATGGACAGAAGATAGTAGGATGACTAGATAAGCAATGACACCATAGGTTTTAATTCTCTCAATACTCGAACCACTTATTCCTCCTTTCAAAAGTCTCGCGTACTTATATATTGACTCTCTTGACCAATACTGCTACTACAGCCTAGTTTTGCAAGCTTACTCTTTTATCGAGCTTGATTCAAAACATATGTTTATTGGAGACGCCTGCTAACATATTGTCTAATCAGAATCATTGTATTACGGTCTGATCAACCATGATGCAATTGGTTCACTTTTCATCTAATTATCCTACGTGGATTGAGATGTAGATGTCTCTAGGATCTCATCCACGACCGCTTTGACAATTCTCCTTGAATTATACATTCGCCTTTAAATCACATAATCAGTGACATCTTCCTTGAATCCTTCACCGTTTTTGTCTTTCATTGATTGGAAAGACAAAAGCTCTTGATTGATAGATAGAGGCATAGTATCCCTATGACTGTGATAGTTGTATACGCAAGTGTAGCCACCATCGGCCAGTCCTGTGACAGAAACCTTGCCACCATATCCTAGCCTCTAAGGTGGGTAGATTGTAAGCCTTCCAAAATTTTAGGACATACAAAGATTACCGATTGATTAGAATAAATTTCCCATTAGAATGATGGTTAGTGCCCCATGGACTCCCACTTTTCATTTAGATCCTTTTGTGTCCCCGGCCATGTCATTAATATTCGGAGCACGAGGCCAGTTGTTACCTCCCAATAAATTTATATGCAAGACCTAGACGAGTCCACCTTCGCCTAGGTATATCATGTCCCACTCAAACCCGTCCCCTTATACTCTATTTTGGTGGTACGACTTTCAGGTAAAAAGGACTAGTTATATCTTTTACCATAGTACCGATACACTTTCCAACCTCCATTAGAACCCTTACCATGACCCCATTCCTTCGACCCAATATATGGTTGTGATCTACTCGAAGTCCATCACGCACGTGCCACTAGTGTGCCACCCAATTGAGGCCTCATGTGCTAGTTAAACACAATAGTCACCGAAGGAGCATTTTGGACTTTAGGAACTTAGCTAACCAACCCGACTAGCAACTAGCTCAACCACTTGGAAGGAAGCCTATTCTAGGATATCATAACCTAAATAGAAATAGTTTTATCGTTGAGATCTTGTCTCGTCCATGTAGATCGAAATCCAATGTCCATCCAACCAACGACTGGTGCCCAAATAGAGAACCCATTAAGGTCACGATCTTGATACCTCAAATCCCGTTCCATTATGAAATCTTGTTCAGATAGAATTTTGAGAACGAAATTTATGTATCGCATGGATTGCAAGCCCTCTAGGAAACGAAGAGTACTTCGATGTAGCAAGTGACTGAACTATAGTAGCCCAATCTAGCAAACAAGGCAGTGGTTCGTAAATATTTTTTTTTTGGTGCACCGTCGAAAACTCTATCGCTTTAGAAACTTCATAATTGCCCTCGATTATCCCTTCTTACCCTTCTGTCCTTTATTTTGGAGCGACGAAGGTCATGCTCATTAGAATTTACCAATATTTTTTAGTTACTTGTATAAATTATTGCTTGTTAAATTTTGGGTTGTTTGATAGATACGAGAGGAGTTTAGATAACATATGCCCAGATAGTTGTTGGTAGGATTGTTAGCGACCAGTTAGAACATTTTAAGATTTTTAGTTTGATGGATTAGTGTGACCAAAGGTGGGTAGAAGTTCTCATGCATTCGGAGTTATGAAACGACTAAAAGAAAAGGGGTATAAAATAATTGAGGTGATTAAGATTAAGGTGGATTTTTTTTTCTTTTAGAATTTTAAGGATAGTTACGAATTAGAATTTCGAGGACGAAATTATTTTTAAGGTGGGTAGATTTGTAGCTCCCCTTCCCGAATTTTTTAAAATATTTTATTCATTATTTATTATTTAGTTTATTTAAAATGATAATTACTGGATTTTATAAATAATTAATTAGTTTATTATTTGTGGTGGTTAATAAATTTTATTAACACCAAATCGCTATTCTTTTGGATAAATACTTTTTATTATTAATATATTGATGCAGTTCGGATAAATATATATGTGTATATATGTACATGTATATATACAAGTATATATAAATATATGAGTGTATAGGTATACATATATATATAAATATGTATATACATTAGGCTAATAAATAGAGTTATAAATAAAAAGAAAAAGAAAAGAGTAATATGTACACAACAAAACACTCGGCCTCCAAATATATACATAATTGATATATATACGTAGTGAATTGAATTGAAATGAAATGAATGAAAGTTTGAACTGAATTGAATTAGAATTCAATTCAATTCCCTACAATATATATTAGTTGCAAGTTGTGCAACAACAACATACATGCATGCAAATCCTACGCCAGCTTAGTTGTTTGCCAGCAGCAAACAAGACCAAGCCGAGCACTTTGAGCCACTCGGTTATGTTGATAGAAATCGAGCACAACTTTAACTCTCCCCCCACAAAACCAATCACCCACACTTAGCAAACCAACAGGCCCCACAGGCCGAACCCAACTGAGAGCCCCCCCATACACGAACCTGAAGAGAAACGAACGAACCCGAGCTCTTCAGTTTTTTCCCATATATGTATATAGTACATCGCGAACGAAACTTCCAAAACTCCTCTAAACCCTAAACTCCTCAACACGCCGACACCCTCCTCCTGGCCTGGGGCGGCCACGCCGCGCCCACAGCGCCACCGCGCGCGGCCGACGCGGCCAGGCGCGCAACCAGTGCGCGCGCGCGGGAGAACTCTGCAAACCGCAACAGCAAGTGCGGGAAAACGCCGAACTTCGAGGTAAGAATTCTTCTCCGATACTCCATCTTTTTACGACCCGTAAATTGGGTTGGAAAGCCAACATGACCCTCTCAAAACCCCAACAAGGGGATTTGAATATAGTCGCACGACCAGTCCATGAGATCGACCCAAAGTCGATCGAAAATCCGTCAAAAACAGAACAATTGTTTGAGTTTAAACACTGTTTTTGAAGGCGATTCCTGATCGATATGTGGGGAATTTTAGGATTCTGTTTGAAGAGACTTTTAGACAACATGTAGGACTTCAAATCCCTTCTTGCGAAATTTGAAATCATTGACTCAGCGTCGAGAAATCGAACTCCGAAGTTTCCCAAAAATCTGTTTTCAAAAACTAGAAATTGTTCCACACGACGTCCGTCCCGCCATTCCGGGCGACGTGGTCGCGCACCGAAGGCATCGAAAGCTGCGTAACAGCTTCGTGGTCGTGTGGGCTTTGACGGAATTCAAATTGGTCGCGTGTGCGCGACGAATTCGACGCGTATCCGTCGGAATCGCCCCGTATCCGTACAATGCAAATTCAGTCATAACTTGGTGCACGCTCGTCAGATCGAGACGAAATTTGCGCCAACAGGACCGTATCATTTTTTTGGTCCTGTATGCCAAGTTTGGTCCGATTCTGAGACAGTTAAAATCGACGTCGTTTTGCGGGCCCTACGGTCCCACTCAACGGACGATTTTGTGCACGGCCCGCCAGAATCCAACTCTGGACATACGGTTGGATTCGTATCGGAAAACTGGATCCGTAGACATGTAGTTTGATGACGTTAGAGACCGTTGACTCTGGCACGCTTTTCGGTGCAAAACGGGTCCAACGGCGGACATCGTTTTTGTCCGAAATTACCGTTTTGCCCCTGTGTCCAGAATTGGACTTAAGGACAGGCAATCCTAGCTAATTTGACTATTCTGAGAACGTTGGTAATGTTTATTTCAGCATCCGGAGACTTCTGCATGTGTTGATTGATTGTGGCTCGTGAGTGGTATTTATTATTGGTTTCTCCAGCTAAGGACCTCAGGCAAGTGCACTTTCTGATTGCTTTCCGATTCATAGTAGTCTTTTCATTTCATGTCTATACATATATCTTGCTGCTTGTTGACACGCTCGTCACACGGAGTAGTCGGGAGGGGAAATATCTTAGTATACATGTGGACTACCCAGAAATATCCCATGAGTCTATTCTTGAACGATAGCTGCTGCACACGACACGTGCAGTATGCCGAATTTTACCCCCTAGCCGTTCACATGGCGAAAGGATATTTCACACCACTTAGATAGATGTCTTTTATTAGCTTTTCCTTGTTTATTTCTCTATCGTGCTATGACATCACTTTATCTTACAGTTTTCATTTCTCATATGCTATTTTCATGTCTTGATAATTCTATTGTGTTTTGCACTGCCGTCGGTTTGTTTACTTGTTCCAATCCTGACTGGATAACCAACATTTTTCAGGTTTAGCCGCGATCACTCTTAGCACTGGGAGAACTTGGGTATGCTGAAGACAACCTAGAAATAGATAGCCATTGTATCATTTCATTAATTGTAAAACTTTGTATTTTTTTCCTTTAAATATAAATGTTGTAACTGTTGTAATAAATCTAGAAATGTGAATGAACAATATTGTTTATTTTGAGCATTTATTTTCTTGCGGGCTTGACAGCGTTCTACCGCCGACTCTGCGGCGTAGGCTGGCTTGGACACGTCTCGTATCCTGAAAAGCGGGTGCGGGTCATGACATGCATGCATGTAGACGGACTAATTCCTTTTATATCAGCAATTATCCAACCGATAGCCGTATTGTGCTCCTTAAGGACATGTACAAGCTTTTCTTCTTGTGTTGCACTAGGTTTATTAGAGATGATTACTGGTAATGTTCCTACATCTCGAAGAAAAAAAAACTTGAGGTGACTAGGAAGAGGCTTCAAGTCTGGAACAGGGGCCTGCAAAATAGAGGGTGAAGACCTCTTGTTAGAAATTAATAAAGAAATAGAATGAAAGTTACCTAACGGTTGTATTTTTGGAAAATCATTCAATGCTGCAACAGTTTTCTGCAAATTAGTACTCAGAGCTAACCCCTTATGCTCTTTTTGAGATGCTCACTAATGGTAACTTCTAATTCATCTTTTCCATCAAGTTCAAAAACATCCGGTGCTAAAGAATCAACCACATCAATAGAATAAATAGTATTATCATCATCAAGATATTTCATGGCTTCTTATATATTAAATTTAATAATTTCACCATCAAATTCCTAAGTAAGTATGCTACTATGCACATCTATCTTAGTCTTGGATGTCTTTAAAAATGGTCTTCCTAACATAATAGGAGCAGTTTGGTCACCATTTTTCATATCAAGTACATAAAAATCAGCAGGAAAAACCAAATAATCAATTTGTACAAGAACATCGTCAATTATCCCTTAGGATAGGTATTAGATCTATCAGCCAATTGAATTACAACACCAGTTTTATTCAAAGGTCAAAGATTTAGAGATTCATATATAGAATATGGCATGACGTTGATAGAAGCTCCTGAATCTAACATGGCTTTCTTATATTTATTGTTACCTATCTTACAAGGGATAGTAAACATTCCTGGGTCTTTGCATTTTGTAGGGAGTTTTCTTTGAATTAATGTAGAAACACTCTCCCCTACTTTCACTTTTTTTATATCCTTTAAGTTTTTGTTTCCTTTTTATTGTACATAATTCTTTTAAAAAATTAGCATAACGAGGTACTTGTTTGATAGCATCTAAAAGTGAAAAATTTACCTCATATTTACGAAAAGTCTTATATACCTCATTATTATGTTCAATTTTCCTAGATTCTGCTAAAGCTTTAGGAAAAGGAGGTACTAGTTTATAATCAGAAAGAGGTGGAAACTTACAATTGGGTACCTCATCATCGTTGGAGAAGTTCGTGTCTACAACGGTTGTTTTCTCTTCCTCTTGTTTTGACGATGTAGGTGCTTCTTTTACTTGAATGTCAACCTCTTTACCACTTTTCAAAACGATTACACTTGCATTTTCTTTTGGATTTACTATCGTTTGAGATGTTAGCTTCCCTGAACTTTGTGCCTCCAGCTTATTAATTGATGTAGCCATTTGGCTCATTTGATTAGCCAAGCTTTGAATACTGGCCCTTGTCTCCTGTTAAAATTGTAAAGTAATAGTGGCAAGAGACTTAACAATTTTTTCTAAAGACATACCAGAGTTGGAAGTTTGGCTTAGTTGTTGTTTAGGGGGATATGACTGCTTGTGCTGTTGGTAACTTGGTCGATTTTGATTGACGGACTGATTTGATTGTGGATTCCCATAGTTAAAATTGGGATGATCTCCCCATCATGGATTGTATGTGTTTGAGTAGGGATCATACTTCCTTTGTAGTTGTCCAGGAAAACCACCTACCACGTTCACTTGTTCATTGGGCTCCGCTGGAAGAGTTGGTTACATGTCAGTTGGATGCCCTGCTATTGAGCAAATCCTACAAGCCTTCGCAGTTTGTATGTTACCTACAGCCATTTGACGAACAAGATAAGTTAAACAAGCAATTTGTTGTTCTAGGAAAGAAATATTTACCTCGTTGGCATGCCTAGATGGAAGATCTAGCATAGTGCCAAATTGTTAAGAATTGGCTGGCATATTTGCAATTAAATTTCTTGCGGCCTTAGGAGTTTTATCTACCAAAGCTCCTCCACTAGCAGCATCTATCATGCTTCTATCATTTGATAGAAGGCTTTCGTAGAAGTATTGAACAAGTAGTTGCTCACTAATTTGATGATGGGGGTAGCTTGCACATAATTTTTTGAAACGTTACCAGTACTCGTGGAGAGATTTTGTATTATGTTGCCTTACCCCACAATTGTTTTTTCGTATATTGGCCGCCCTTGAAGCTGGAAAGTACTTTTTTAGGAACAATCGTTTCATCTCGTTCCATGTGACAATACTTCCGGAGGGTAGGTAGTAGAGCCAATCCTTAGCCGAATCATTTAAGGAAAATGGAAAGGCTTCAGTCACCCCGTTGGCTTCATACTTGTGCAAACCACATGAAGCTCCTTTAGATGCTTGTGGGGCTCTTAACCTGCAATACCATAAAAAGTGGGCAATAAATGTATAAGTCCAGATTTTAATTCAGAAGTAGTAGTAGCATCTAAAGTAGGAAATATTATGCATAAAGGATGTTGGTTCAAATCAGGGGCAGCGAGTTCTTTCAAAGTTCTATTTGCAGCCACGACTCCTTCTTCAGGACTAGAATTGCAAGAGAATACGAAATTCGGAGTGAGGTTGTTCTCGTTAGAGTCTCTATGAGTTTCCTTCCTAAACCTGCGTAGAGTTCTTTCTATTTCTGGATCGGTCTAAAAATCATCTTGATTAGAAGATCGAGTCACAACCATAAACAATAAAGAACAATATGAAAAGTAATTCAAAAAATGTGAATGATAACTATTGATTTTTTTCTTTAACTTTTTTTTTGTAAATGAATGAAAATATAATTAATTATAAAAAAATAAAGATCACAAAAAGCACAAAAAATAACTAAGATTACTCCCCGACAACGGTGCCAAAACTTGGTGTGCTGTCGTATGTACCAAAAAATAAAACCTTTACTCTTAAGATGATTTGTAGAAGTGAGAGTAAGGATTGATCCCATAGAGAGCAATTAGTGTACTTTTATGCAATGTGAATAAGGATGGGGGAGGTCTTGAATATGATAAAAGAAAATTTAAGAAGTGCTAAAAAAACAATTAAAGTATTAAAATGAATCAAAGGGAGGAATATTGGTTTTAGTGAACATTCACTATTGGAAATCATAAAATTGATCATCGATGCATGCATAAATTAAATCATACTTTAAATATTTACCGTTGGAAGTATCTTCATATCTCTCTTCGGCTTAGTTAATTAGATACAAGCGACCTAATTAATTTTAATTACTAAATAATCTAAGACAAGAGCTAAAGATTTAATCTAGCAATTTCTTAAAGAACAAAGAGATCGATAAAGCAAAACAATACAAGCACAAGCGATTGCATTTAATTTTGTCAAATGTTTTTCTCCTAAGATCTAATAAAACAAAGTAATTTATTAAATCTTGGTTGCTTCAAAAATTAGAAATATCAAACTAATACGGATTTGATACCTAATTTAGCGGTAGATCAAAATGAATAATAAACTAGTACGCCTCCTAGTAATTAAACAAAACAATCATGAAAGTTGGCAATATAGAAAAACATTCAATATTCAAAGTATAAATCAAATATATAAAACAGTTTAGATCTCACAAGTTTATTGATTCCAAGGCTTTCGTACACTTCAACCAACAAGACTTTTAGCCGCACATGTTCTTCAAAACTTCAAAAGAAAAGTTGGAGAAGGAGAAGAAGAGTTGTGTTGTGTGTTCTCTTCTCATGATTTCTACCCCCTTTTATACACCATAAATTAGTTGTTTCAATTCCATAATATCTCCCCACATATCCTCTAAAAGTTACAACTTCTCAAACCAAATAAACTAAGTCATAAAACAAGTAGAGAAATGGTTATTTTGGTTCCTATTTTTGTTCAAAACATCTTTGACCCAACTTCAAGTCTGATTTCGTCCATGCTACATCTTGATTTACGAAAAACACAAAATATAAAAGTTATAGCCCTGTGTCTTAGATTTTCAAATTTTTTTGCATCACCTCCATTACTTTTTCGAATGAGAAAGTTATGCTCATTTTGGTAAAAGTTGTCAAAACTGTCCAAAATTATAATTTAGCTCCATTTTGCATATAGTGTCTCCAACTGCAACCTAAATCAAAATAGAAATATAATGAGTACCTTTAGTCATAAAATGAGCATAAAATGGTGAACATTAAGTGATAAAAATATAACATTTTATGTTCTCATCAGGACACAATTAGTAACTGATCAGACCGATCGATACTTTTAAGAACGGACTAAGAGATCGAGAAGACTTACTTCCTTCTAGAATTCTCGTAGCTCCGGTGAGGATGGCATTGCTGCTGATTCAAGAGCTGGCCACTGCTCGAATGAAGAAGATGACTTGAACCGTAGATCTGTTGAGTTTTTAGGATCATTCACCCCAACAGATTTTTGATAGAAAACTGAGAAATGAAACGATTGTAAAAGTAACATTTCAAAGCAACACTTCAAAGAAGGTGCACAACAGAGATCTTTGGAGGATTCTGGGTAATGAAAATCTAAAAATATTTTGTTATAGCAACAAACGAATGTAATGCTTCTAAAAAAAGGTACAAATCAAATTGCTAACAGCAATAACTATTGTCCACTAACAGTTTCTGATTATATCAGAACTGTTCTCGTTAAGAATGAGTTGAAGTGGATGACAGGTGATGAAGTGGATGGAAGAATAGCCTGCTGGGGTGAATGATCACCGGCGCTCATAGCTTGATTCGCCCTACACGAACAGCTTCTAGGAACCAGCAAGTTCGACGGAGAACTTCAAAACACTCTGCTCTTCTGACTCCTCGGATGGCACGGTCTCCTGCGCTAAGTGGCGCTGGTGCACTACTTCTCTGCTCTCTGGAACTTTATGGAAATTTGTAAGGAATTGTGTTCTGAACACTTGTATACTGAGAGAGAGAGAGAGCAGAGAAGCTTATATATTGTCACTCCCGTTTCTCGTTATACGTATTTCAATATACGTGTACGAATTTTTGACGTTTGTCAGGTGACCCGTATTTTGACTTGTCGTGCTTAGCCTAGTCTTGGTTTAATCTTGGCGTGGTTTATTTTGGCTTGGCTTGGCTTAGCTTTTCTTGATTTGGTTTAGTTTTGGTTGAAATGAGAAGAGTTGATATAAAAGTCAACTCCTCTCTCTCTCATCTATTTATTCTCATTTACTTCTCCTTCTTCTCCATTACTCCTCTCCACCCACCAAAGAACCCTAGAAAAGTGCAACTTGCTTCATGATGGATCTCAAGTTTTATTGTTCCATTCGCTTCTTTACTTGATTCTAAGCCTCTTTAGAACTTGGCATTTTTGGTTTTGTTGGATACATTTTTGTAGATCTAAGTTTTGATCTTGTTTTTATTCACTACCAAAATAAGTCATATCAGCGACGAGTTTAGCGATGCTTAATGATAACGTTGCTATTATTTTGCAGTTTAGCGACGTATAAATTTTACAACGTTGTACGTCACTATTAGCGACTAAGTTTTGTATAACAAAATTTTACGTCGCGTAAAAGTTGGTGAACGTCGCTATATTTTTACTATTAGCGACGTTAGCGTAAGACGTCACTATTTTTAGCGACGTTTTAGACGTCGCTAATTTTTAAGAATACAGCGACGTTCAGCGACGCTTACTCTGACGTCGGTAACTTATTTCCAAAACCTCGATCAAATTTTCCTTTCCCCCCATTTCACTCAAAAATTTCCCCAAAAGTTCTCTTCCCCCCAAGCCGATCAACGACCCCATTTCAGCCGCCCCCCTCCTCCTCCTCCATCGCACCTCCGTTCATCCGCCTCGACCGACCTCCTTCTCATACTCCTCCTCTGCCGACCACCCTCCTCATCCTCCTCCAACCGAGCTCCTCCACCGACCCCCTTCTCCTCCTCTAACCGCCTACACCGCGAGCTCCTACTCGGCTATCCCCAAGATCCCCTCCTCCACCGACCTCCTCCTCTACCGCGAGCTCCTCCTCCACCGACCCCCCTCCGCGTGCGAGCTCCTCCTCCTCCGAGCTCCTCCTCCGCCGCGAGCTCCTCCTCCTCTCCGGGCTCCTCCTCCACCGACCCCCTCTGTGAGCTCCTCCTCAACCGCCTGCACCGACCTCCCCATCCTCTCGGCCGACCCCAATAATTGGTAATGCCTAACCCTATATTCTATCTGAGTTTAGACACGACACAGACACAAATCTACCGACACGATACACTAAAACGATACACTAACACAAACACGATTGTTGCTTGAGTTGCCGACATGCTCAGCGATAGGCTCGACGATGCTTGAGTTGTTGGCGATGGGGTGAAGGGGGAGGAGGATGCCACCAGCGAAGAGTTGGTCTACGGTGAGAGGTCAGTGGGGTGGGTAAAGGGAGGAAAAGAAAGAAAGATGGTATACATATGTAAACCATTTGATTTTGATTGTGAGAGAGGGAAAGGCAGTATACATATATAAAGCATTTGGTTAGTGTGCATTTTTTGAAGACTAGTTAGTCTAATGAGTTTTACTACAAACTAGTCATGACTTTCATATATAAACTTAAAAGGAAATTGGAACCTCTCATATTCCAACCTTGACTCATAGTAACTTTTTAAACTAATTATATCATGATTACTTACGATTCTATTTTAATGTTTAGGGATCCATGACATGGTATTTAATGAGATCTATGATTCTCCCTTTGAAAAAAAATTCTTATTCTCAAAGAAATATTGTGTAGTTAGCAATATGTGAGGTAAAAAAAAGTGAGAAGAAAGACAAATATTGAAGAAGAGGAGGATGGAGTTTCTTAGATCTTATTTGATGCAACCTTTAGAAATTTTTTGGGTTCTACTTCTGTACTCTCTTGTATTTAGCAATATCTTAATGCTATTACTTTTACAAGCCTTTCAACGATGTGCATGTATCTATCTTACAGAATTATCCTCAAATGGATATGGATCTGAATTACTACCTACGGAATCGTTCATGGATGTACAACCATCATCCTGTTAACATGTGCGGTGTGTGAGATGAATTCATAGAGGGTGTACAGCAGTTCCTGCAGTTTGCCAAGGCGTTCCCTCAGTACATGGACGTTACCAAAATTAAGTGTCCGTGTGTGAGATATCACAACTTAAAATATCATCCAGAAGTAGAAGTCACATATCATTTGTACTCGAAGATTTTCACGCCAAATTACTATCAGTGGACCGCGCACGGAGAACTTGTATCTTTAGCATCGGAGTCGAAGCCTTATGTGAATGTCCACAACCATGCTGCTTACGACGATGGGCTGATGAACATGGTTTTTGACTCGACGGGGGCCTAGTTTCGATCCGAACAATCATGATGCAGCCGAGGAGGCACCGAATGCCGATGCTACAAAGTTTATGGAGTTACTGGAGAATGCAAGGACTCTATTATATCCTGGTTGTGAGGATCATCCACCGTTGGTAGTGGTTACAAGATTGTTAAGCATCAAGTCCAATTTTAACATGTCGTAAGATTGCTACAACCGACTGATATAGTTGATTATAGAGATCTTGCCTGAGGGTGCTAAGTTGCCTAAAGACTTCTACTAGTCTAAGAGGATGGTGAGATGGCTCTGGATGGGATACAAGAAAATCGATGCATGTCGTAACGGGTGTATGTTGTACTACAAAGACGACAAGGATGAAGACGCCTACAGATTTTGTGGTGCTGATCGCTACAAGGGCAGTGTTAGAGGAAGGTCTGTCTGTGCAAGGAAGCCTACCGATGCGATGTACTACTTGCCATTGACACCGCGGTTGCAGCGGTTGTTTATGGGAAAGGAGACTACAAAAAACATGAGTTGGCATAGACGAGAACAGATCGAAGGAGTATTGGATAACCCATTTGATGGAGAAGCATGGAAGAACTTTGATCGAGAGTATCCAGATTTTGCTTCTGATTCGCATAATGTCAGATTGGGGCTCTGCTCCGACGGTTTTACCCCATTCGAACTTTTGGGCTCCCAGTATTCGTGTTGGCCTGTGATCGTCACTCCATACAATCTACCGCCTTGGATGTGTATGAAGACTCCGTATATGTTCCTCACCATTATTATCCCAGGTTCGAACAATTCGAAGAGGAACATCGATGTGTATTTACAGCCATTGATTAATGAGTTGAATCAGCTCTGGGAAGTAGGTTCCAACATGTATGATCTTTTTAGAAAGCAGAATTTCCATATGTGGGCAGCACTTATGTGGACCATCAACGACTTTTTGGCCTATGGAATGTTATCTGGATGGAGCACGCATGGTCGTCTTTCATGTCCGTATTGCATGGATGACACTAAGGCTTTCTGTTTGAAATACAGAGGAAAACCGTACTTCTTCGATTGTCATCGACAATTTCTGCCGAAGGATCATCCGTATCGGAGGAACATAAATGCTTTTTGTGCTGACGTTGTGGAGAAGGCTAATCCACTGCCATGGTGGCCCAGATACACGATATGGAAAGAGGTAAAAGATTTACCAAGAGCTATTGAAGAGCCTGCTAAGGGCTACAAGTGTGACGGATTTAGTCGCACTCATAACTGGATGAAGGGGAGTATATTCTGGGATCTATCATATTGGGGCACCAATCTGATTAGACATAACCTTGATGTCATGCATATCTAGAAAAATGTGTTTGATAACATAATTTATACTCTAATGGACGTAAAGGGGAAGACGAAAGGCAATCCAAAGGCTAGATTGGACTTGGAAGAAATATGTAGACATCCTGTATTGCATTTGATAGAAGAGGGGAATGGGAAGTTGAAGCAGCCTAAGGCAATTTTCTCATTAGAGAAGGAGGATAAAATGAGACTGTGGATTCAAGGCCTAAAATTTCCAGATGGGTACGTTTCGAACTTGAGAAGATGCGTCGACCTTAAGGAGAACAAACTGACGGATATGAAGAGCCATGATTGTCACATATTCATGGAGAGGTTAATTTTAATTTCATTTCGGGAATTCTTATCCCAGGTTGTTTGGGATCCATTGACCGAGCTTAGCATATTCTTCAGAGATCTTTGTTCTACTAAGTTGTTCGTCGATCGTCTAGAAAAGCAAGAGAACGATATTGCGGTAACACTATACAAGCTCGAGAAGGTGTTTTCGCCTGGATTTTTCGACTCCATGGAGCATTTGCCAATTCATCTTTCCTACGAGGCATGTGTTGGTGGACCCGTCGGTTATCGGTGGATATACTCGTTTGAGCGACATTTAAGCCACCTAAAGAGAAAGGTAAAAAACAAGGCTCGGGGGTCGAGGGTTCTATTTGTGAACCCTATGTTCTTGAGGAGATTACAAACTTCTGCTCGATATATTTCAAACCTCATGTTGCTATGAATATAACGAGTGCTCCGAGAAATGATGACGGATATCAAAAATCTAATGATGGAATACTGAAAGTATTCAATGCGTCCGGAAAGCCTTCGGGGAAAGTAAAAAAGAGATATTTGAATGACGAAGAGCTAAGGGCTGCTCAGTTATATATATTACTCAATTGCGATGAGGATGAAGTGGAGAAGCTAGAGGGGTAAGTAATTAATGATGAGTTTATGTAATCTCAATGTAATAGTATAAGCTAATATTATAGTACTAATTCGCGGTTGCTTCGTTGTTTTTCAGCACATATAATGATGAGTTGAGGTCGTTTAGACCCTACATAACAGACGAAGTATTACAATAAGAAATGAGACGTCATTTTCCTTCATGATTCAGCGCATATGTAAGCAGCTCGGTAATTACTGATCTCTTCTAATGCAACTGCGCAATAAATAACTTACTATCGCTTCTTTGGTATTCAGGTTGATTGTTTAATTTCACCCGAGATTGAATCAATTAGAATTATTGCCAAGGGACCAATTTCTGCCATTAAAATATGGCCAAGTTACTGTGTGAATGGTTTTAGGTTCAAGTTGATAAATGCTCCGATCAGAGACAGCTTCATGGATCTTGATTCCACGAAAAATAGTTGTTTGTGTATCAAATCTTCGAACTACAAAGACGTTGATCCAGGCAATGATTTCTTTGGCATCTTGTCATGCCCCAGAACCAGAATACTGGAGAGCGGGGGCAGACATAGCCAGCTACGTATATTGAAATGGAAAACCACCTCGGTATACGGTCACGGCTATCTAGATATGTGAGGGTTTACTACAAGCCAACAGTCTCTTATGGTCATAAACAAGCCTAGTGTCTCAATCACAAGCAAGTAAGTAAAAGTCGCAAGATGTATGATCATTAAATATACAATAATAAGGCGTCCCAAACATTACATATTCAGTTGATCATGAAGCTAGTCGTACAAAATGTCAGGACTAGCAAGAGTTCAGTCGTACATGATCAACCCTAGGATTTGTTAATCATGTTACAACCCGTAGGCAGACCGTAAGTAAATGCATCAAGCTAACAGGTGCTCGTCGGCTAAACGCCTCAAAAGAATAATTTTACAATAAGTGGGCAAAACAAAAAAGGAAAACCCACTCTTGGCCCGAATTCCGTCTAGTGTTCACCATTGGGCTGGAAGCTTGGTAGATCCTCGGGAGCTGCTCCAAAATCTGACCACACAAAACCAGCTGGGTCAAACCCCAGAAAGAGCAAGTGCCACAAAGGAGGCCACAAAATGAGAACAAAAGCCAGCATATCAGAACATAAGGAATAGAAGAAAAGTACAAGTAAATAAAGAGTGCATCAGGGCAATAAACGACTAGGGACGTGGAACGATTCTGGGAGCCAGGTTACAACCCTTAAACCAAACAAGGACCGGGGTTGTAACCCTTCGCCTGAATAGCACCTAGTCTCTACCCATTTATTGTTAAAGTGAGTAAAACAATCATGCTCAGGAGAAACCAGGTACCGGGGCTAGACAAGACTTAGGCAAGGCTGGACACCATCCATTCACAAGCGGCCAAGCAAGTGCTACGGCTTACTACTTTAACTAACTAGGGTTATCACAAGCCTAATTACTAACAAGATGCAGCGAGATTATTCCACAGCCACAAGCCCTGCAGACCATCCAAGTTACCCAGGTCGAAATTAGGGGTTGAATTCTGGTGGGTACATCGTCCAGGAAACGCATGTACCCTTAAGTGACTTAGAGGGTGCAACACATGACAGTGTGCTGGAAATGTGCCCTACTCGACGACAGGCTACAGATCCCAAGAGTGCCCAGATAACGGGATTGCCTGTAGCTGGGAAATCTCTATGTTCTAGTTTGATCTAATCATTAGCCTAATCCAATTTGGTACGAGTTCCTGGCCGTGGTACCCAGGAAGTCACGTCCTAGACATGATGTAAGACAAGACAAGTAGATTGCACAAGCAACAAGAAGGAACACCCACGGTGTCAAGGTAAGTCGAGTTAAGTTAGCCGTCGCAACAGCATCAAGTTATCAAGTCATGTTATAAGTCAGGAGTGCGCCGCCACGGGCCACTATCGAGATAACAAGTTACAGGGGCTAATTACAATTTACAAGTGTTATTATAAGTCACAGGTTACAAGTTAAGTGTGTACCCCATCGGGTCACTAGCAAGAAGTTCAGAGAGTATCAGGATCATAAATCATAGAAAATCACAAAAACCGTACTAATCATAGCAAATACCGAAAATCGTGTCAAGTCGTGTTGGGCCAAGACTGTGTGTTGTGTGGAACAAGATCACAAAATCCCAACCCACAAAAGAGAAACCAAGTCGAAAAAAACCAATACTCCAAAAGCCAATGGGTTGCGCAAGGGGTCAGGGGGTTGGATGGCGTATGGCCAATAGCGCAGGGCCAATGGCGCAAGGGGCCGGGTGCATGGGTCACGAGGGTCGGGTGCTCAAGCGGGTGCGCAAGGGGGTTGCGCAAGGGCTGCGCAAAAGGGGCTGCACAAGGGGAACTGCGCAAGGGCTGCGCAAAAGGGGCTGCGCAAGGGGGACTGCGCAAGGGGGTTGCGCAAAGGGGCTATGCAGGGGAGCTGCGTAAAGGGCTGCGCAAGCTGCACAGGCGAGTGCGCAAGGGAGCGCGCAGGGTCGGCTGCGCAGGCGAGTGCGCAAAGGGCACGCAGGGTCGGCTGTGCAGGCGAGTGCACAAAGGGCGCACAGGGTCAGCTGCGCAGGCGGGTGCGCAAAGGGCACGTAGGGTCGGCTGCGCAGGCGGGTGCGCAAAGGGCGGCCAGCTGCGCAGGCGGGTGCGCAAGGCAGCGACCAGCGCTAAAGAGCGCAGCGCAGGGGGAACTGCTCAGCGCTAAATAGCGCGGCTGAAGGGGGGAGGTCTTCTTCTTCCTCTTGCTAAGGGGAAGAACACCCATGGCTCAAAGCTTCCAAAAATCACAACTTGGTCATAACAACTCCAAATCCGACTTTCCAAAGTTCTATCTTGGATGAAATTGAATTCTCTTCCACATGGAAGCATCAAAACCCACAAAAACTAAACTTAAATAGATCAAAACTATGTAAATCCGAAAATAGAGAAAACTTAGATCTAGAACAATGGAGACTCCAAATCACAAAATCTCAAGTTCTAATGTTGTTCCAAAATACCTAATTAAGCTAATGGACAAATGAAATGGTGTTCTTCTTTGGTGGCAAGATGCACATGCCTATGGGTGGAGGTGTTGTGTAGAGGAAGGAGAAGAAGAAAATTTAATAGAGGTTTATGAGGAGAGAGAAAAAGTTGGTGGAGTTTTAATGAGGGTGGGTTGTGGTGTGTTGAGGGTGGAACATAGGCTAAGGTGTTCCAATGCATATAAAACCAAACCAAACCAATTCCAATCCATAAAACCGAGCCGAGCCGAAATCCAAAATACGAGAAAACCGAAAATTTCCACGAGTCGAGAAAAATAAAAATACAGGTCAAAATCCAACTTCGAGCATAAATACGAAATACTGGAAAATGAGGGTGACAACTCTACCCACCTTAAAAGAATTCCGTCCTCGAAATTTAATCAAGGAGCTAGAGATTGCCACGACAAGCTGTACTAAGCACAGACAAGCTACACTAAGCAGTTCAATCATACAATCATACATTGCAAGCAAGGAAGGGAAGGCGTAAGGCATAAGAAAGACATTATACCTCACGAGTCAAACAGGTAGGGGTATCGCGATCGGATGTCGTCCTCACGCTCCCACGTTGACTCACCGAGAGAGTGATGACCCCAAGCAACACGGACTAATTTAATAGTCTTGTTCTTGAGCGTCTTTTCTCTCCGGTCCAAAATAGACACGGGCCTTTCCTCATACGAAAGGTTGGTACCAACAACTAGTTCCGAATGGTCTAGGATATGGCTCGGGTCCGGAATATACCATCGTAATTGGGACACATGGAATACATCATGTACCTCACTTAGCGACGGCGGAAGAGCGAGACGATAGGATACATCACCTACTCGCTCTAGAATATCGAACGGCCCTATATACCTTGGACTAAGCTTTCTCCACACGCCAAAGCGAATGACGCCGCGGTTAAGCGAGATCCTAAGGAATACATGGTCGTCGACAGCAAATTCTAAGAGACGCCGATGAGCATCGGCCCAATAGCGCTGGCGATCTTGGGTAACTCGAAGCTGATCTCTGACTCTCCTGACCACTCCAACCGTCTGAGCAATCAATTCGGGTCCGAGCATCTGCCTTTCTCCGATATCGTCCCATGCTAGCGGGGATCTGCACTTCCTGCCATAAAGAGCCTCGAAGGGTGCCATCTGGATACTGGCCTGAAAACTATTGTTATACGAGAATTCCATCAGGTGCAGATGATCTTCCCACGAACCACCAAAGTCGAGTGTACATGACCGCAACATATCTTCAAGAGTCTGGATCGTACGCTCTGACTGACCATCCGTCTGCGGGTAATAAGCTGAGCTGAACTGGAGGCGAGTCCCCAAACTCTTCTGCAAGCTGCGCCAAAAGTATGATGTGAATCTTGAATCCCTGTTCGAGGTGATGCTGACTGGCACACCGTGAAGTCTGACGATCTGCCTGAGATACATCTCTGCCAGCTGCACCGTCGACTGTCTAACTCTGAATGGGAGAAAGTGTGCCACCTTGGTAAGCCTGTCTACAATGACCAAAATAGCATCTCTGTCGGCCGGAGATCTGGGTAATCCAGTCACGAAATCTGTGGTTATGTGCTCACATTTCCATTCTGGGATCGGCAAGGGCTGAAGAAGTCCAGCGGGCCTCTGATGTTCAGCTTTAACCTGTTGGCAAACCAAACACCGAGAGACAAACCGGGCTATCTCTCTCTTTATGCCATTCCACCAGAAGTGCTGACGGATATCACGGTACATCTTCGTACCACCGGGATGAATAGAATACTGTGAACTGTGAGCTTCTGCCATGACCTCCTGTCTGATATCTCCTCTGGGTACACAAAGACAAGTTCCATGTTGAAGTGTACCATCCTCATGGATACATAACTCTGGCCTTCTCCCAGCCTCACACTCTGCTCTGAGTTGTTGGATCTTGGAATCTGCTGACTGTGCCATCCGGATCCTCTCGACTATGCTGGACTGAACCTGAAGACTGGCCATCAACGCCACATTGGTTGGAAGAACTACTTCAATTCCCATCTTCTGAAGATCTGCCAATAACTCTGGTTGCGCCGTCAGGAAATAAACTCCGGCTCTCCGGCTCAACGCATCTGCTACAACATTGGCCTTCCCTGGATGATACTGCAAGTCCACATCATAGTCCACCAGTAGCTCCAGCCATCTTCTCTGCCACATGTTAAGGTCCTTCTGGGTGAAAACATACTTCAGGCTCTTATGATCAGTAAATATCTCTACTCTGTCCCCATACAAGTAGTATCTCCACAACATCAAAGCAAATACTATCGTCGCCAATTATAAGTCATGGGTCGGGTAATTCTTCTCATGATCACAAAGTTGACGTGATGCATAAGATATTACCTTCCCATGCTGCATCAAGACACACCCCAATCCTCTGCCTGAAGCGTCGCAATAAACTATAAATCCTTCGATTCCATCTGGAAGTGTGAGAATGGGAGCCGTTATCAAACCTCGCTTCAACTTCTCAAATGATTCCTGGCACTCTGCTGTCCAAACAAACGGCACATCCTTGCGGGTCAACTGGGTCATCGGCGCTGAAATCCTAGTAAAATCTGAGACGAACCGCCGGTAGTAGCCGGCCAATCTAAGGAAGTTGCGAACCTCTGCCACTGAGCTGGGTACTGGCCACGACTCGATAGCCACAATCTTCTGGGGATCCACTTCCACTCCTCCTCGGGTAATGATATGACCCAAGTACGAAATGCGATCGAGCCAGAACTCGCATTTACTAAACTTGGCGTACAACTGGTGCTCCCTAAGCGTCTGAAGGACGACTCTGAGATGCTGCTCATGCTCTGCTTTACTCTTGCTGTAGACCAGGATATCATCTAGGAACACGATCACAAACTGATCCAAGTAAGGCATGAAAATACGATTCATGAGGTCCATGAATACGGCTGGCGCATTGGTTGCTCCGAAGGGCATAACAAGGAACTCCTAATGTCCATACCTCGATCTAAATGCTGTCTTCGGGATGTCCTGCTCTCTGACTCTGATCTGGTGGTATCCTGACCGTAAGTCTATCTTCGAGAACACTGAAGCCCCTCTGAGTTGATCAAACAAGTCATCTATCCCCGGGAGAGGGTATCTGTTCTTGATTTTCACTGAATTCAAGGTACGATAATCAACACATAGCCTGGACGTACCATCCTTCTTTTTCACAAGAAGCATCGGGGCTCCCCAAGGTGATCCACTTGCACGAATGAATCCCTTGGTCCTCAGTTCTTCAATCATCTTGTACAAAATCTCTAACTCTGAAGGTGCCATCCTCTAGACTCGCTCTGATACTGGTGCTGTCCCGGGGATCAAGTCTATAGTGAACTCGATCTCCCGCTCCGGTGGCATTCCTGGAAGCTCTTCTGGAAAGACATCTGGAAACTCTACAACTATCCGGGATAACTGCACTACTGCTACTGCCATCCGCAATGCTGGAGAAGATAGCTCCACTGCGCCTCTGGAAAATGAAAACTCTGGCTCGCCGGGGATACTAAAGACAACTCTGCCTACATGGCAGTCTATCCTAGCATACTGGTTCCTCAACCAATCCATGCCTAGGACTACATCATAGTCTGCCATAGGGAACTCTATAAATCTAGTGGAAAACTCCCTACCGCTAACTACGATCCGACACGAGGAAAACACTCGATCTACTCCCACAAAACCATTGCCAGTAAGTATATTGAGCCTTACTGATAATGACTCGGGCTCCAATCCTATCCGTGTCGCAAATCGTTCAGACATGAATGAATGCAATACACCAGAATCAAATAATACTGATGCTGGAGAGGAGTTGACGAGAATAGTACCTGCCACAACCTCACCTGGTGCAACTTCTTCTTCCATAGCCATCATCATGGCCTGACCTTGTCCTCTAGCTGCTGGTCCCCTCTGCTGGAAACCTCTCTGCCTATTCTGGATCTGAGCTTGGGCTTGTGCATACTGCTGGGGGTGTTGTTGCTGGAATGCCTGGGACTGAGGCGGCAAGGGCCTCGGAGACTGATACTGCTGCTGCTGAACTGGTGCTGGGGCCGGTCCTCTCACCGAAGAGCTAGAAGGGTTAGATGCTAATGAACCACCCCTATTCGGGCAAGCTTCTACCCTATGATCTGCTGCTCCATAAGCCAGGCACAATCCCTGTGCCCTACGACAATCCGCCACTACATGGCCTGGCTTCCCGCAATAAGAACATCCCATCACGGAAGCCTGATTCTGCTTCTGCTGCTGCGGGTACGTCGGGGTTGAATGCTGAACCGACGTCACTGAGGCCGCCCGCCGCGGAGTTCCAATAGTCAAACCCCTAGCTGCCGGGGCTGGAGCTGATGATTGGTGCATCTGACTGTGGGACCGCTTCCTGCCTCCGGTTCTATCCACGATCCTCTGGAAGGTGTACTCATGCCTCCTAGCCGCCCTCAATACTGCATCGAACGTCTGGTGCTCGAACTGCTCTACTGCCAACAAGATCTCCAAATGCAGCCCCTGCTGGAACCGCTGGGCCTTATCGAGTTCGGTTGCCACCAAGGTGGGGGCAAACCTACTCAGCCTAGAAAACTCGGTCGCATAACCATCGACCGTCCTACCTTCTTGCTTCAAGTTGGTAAATCTGGTCAGCAGGTCGTACCGAGCCACAGCATCAAAATACTTCGTCTGGAATCTCTCTCTGAATACCGTCCAAGCAATGGGTGCCACTAATCCCATGGCCTGTATCGCCCACCAATTGCGAGCTAAATCCAACAACTGCAGGCGTACCACCGCCACCTTCTCGTTCTCGGGTATCCTAGCTGCTTTCAGAATCACCTCGGTATCCTGAAGCCATGCATCCGCGGCAATCGTATCTTCGTTGCCGTCGAAGAAAGGAGGGTTCAAGCGCTTGAAGCTGTTCGCCGCCTGGTTCCCTGGGTGATCGCCTCTGGTCAAAGCATCCTGAACTGTCTGGTGCAGGGCATCGCCTCGATGACTTTGGGATGCCAGTAGTTCTCTGATAAGCTCGACCAAGGCTCCATCCTCCTGTCTGGCAGGCTGGCGGGCTGAACTGGAGGTTCCGGCCCTCCGGGAAGCATGACTCGGGAGGATACTCCAGAGTGCTGAGCTTGATCTTCTTGGCGCTGGGGTGCTTACTGAGCTTCCTCTGGCTGGTTAGCAGGACCAGGTACAGTGCCGCTGAAGAAGACGACACAGGGAACAATAAGGAAAGGACCAGGACAGAACAAGGATGCAAACATGTGATCATGTCAAGAGTTCAGGGAATTCGAGGATACGAGCAGAAATCAAGGACGAGTACTGATTGAGACATCTATTGGTAAACCCTCACATTCTTGAATGCCAAGACCTGCATGGGCCACCACTTAAACCATGTCACGCCCCAGAACCAGAATACTGGAGAGCGGAGGCAGACATAGCCAGCTACGTATATTAAAATAGAAAACCACCTCGGTATACGGTCACGACTGTCTAGATATGTGAGGGTTTACTACAAGCCAACAGTCTCTTATGGTCATAAACAAGCCTAGTGTCTCAATCACAAGCAAGTAAGTAAAAGTCGCAAGATGTATGATCATTAAATATACAATAATAAGGCGTCCCAAATATTACATATTCAGTTGATCATGAAGCTAGTCATACAAAATGTCAGGACTAGCAAGAGTTCAGTTGTTCATGATCAACCCTAGGATTTGTTAATCATGTTACAACCCGTAGGCAGACCGTAAGTAAATGCATCGAGCTAACAGGTGCTCGTCGGCTAAACGCCTCAAAAGAATAATTTTACAATAAGTGGGCAAAACAAAAAGGAAAAACCACTCTTGGCCCGGATTCCGTCTAGTGTTTACCATTGGGCTGGAAGCTTGGTAGATCCTCGAGAGCTACTCTGAAATCTGGCTACACAAAACCAGCTGGATCAAACCCCAGAATGAGCAAGTACCACAAAGGAGGCCACAAATGAGAACAAAAGCCAGCATATCAGAACATAAGGAATAGAAGAAAAGTACAAGTAAATAAAGAGTGCATCAGGGCAATAAACGACTAGGGACGTGGAACCATTCCGGGAGCCAGGTTACAACCCTTAAACCAAACAAGGACCGGGGTTGTAACCCTTCGCCTGAATAGCACCTAGTCTCTACCCATTTATTGTTAAAGTGAGTAAAACAATCATGCTCAGGAGAAACCAGGTACCGGAGCTAGACAAGACTTAGGCAAGGCTGGACACCATCCATTCACAAGCGGCCAAGCAAGTGCTACGGCTTACTACTTTAACTAACTAGGGTTATCACAAGCCTAATTACTAACAAGATGCAGCGAGATTATTCCACAGCCACAAGCCCTGCAGACCATCCAAGTTACCCAGGTCGAAATTAGGGGTTGAATTCTGGTGGGTACATCGTCCAGGAAATGCATGTACCCTTAAGTGACTTAGAGGGTGTAACACATGACAGTGTGCTGGAAATGTGCCCTACTCGACGGCAGGCTACAGATCCCAAGAGTGCCCAGGTAACGGGATTGCCTGTAGCTGGGAAATCTCTATATTCTAGTTTGATCTAATCATTAGCCTAATCCAATTTGGTGCGAGTTCCTGGCCGTGGTACCCAGGAAGTCACGTCCTAGACATGATGCAAGACAAGACAAGTAGATTGCACAAGCAACAAAAAGGAACACCCACGGTGTCAAGGCAAGTCGAGTTAAGTTAGCCGTCGCAACAGCATCAAGTTATCAAGTCATGTTACAAGTCAGGAGTGCGCCGCCACAGGCCACTATCGAGATAGCAAGTTACAGGGGTTAATTACAATTTACAAGTGTTATTATAAGTCACAGGTTACAAGTTAAGTGTGCACCCCATCGGGTCACTAGCAAGAAGTTCAGAGAGTATCAGGATCATAAATCATAGAAAATCATAAAAACCATACTAGTCATAGCAAATACCGAAAATCGTGTCAAGTTGTGTTGGGCCAAGACAGTGTGTTGTGTGGAACAAGATCACAAAACCCCAACCCACAAAAGAGAAACCAAGTCGAGAAACAAACCAATACTCCAAAAGTCAATGGATTGTGCAAGGGGTCAGGGGGTTAGATGGCGCATGGCCAATGGCGCAGGGCCAATGGTGCAAGGGGCCGGGTGCATGGGTCACGAGGGTCGGGTGCTCAAGCGGGTGCGCAAGGGGGTTGCGCAAGGGCTGCGCAAGGGGAACTGTGCAAGGGCTGCACAAAAGGGGCTGCGCAAGAAGGACTGCGCAAGGGCTGCGCAAGACGGACTGTGCAATAGGGACTGCGCAAGGGGGCTGCGCAAAGGGGCTGCGCAGGGGAGCTGTGCAAAGGGCTGCACAAAGGGCTGTGCAAGCTGCACAGGCGAGTGCGCAAGGGAGCGCGCAGGGTCGGCTGTGCAGGCGAGTGCGCAAAGGGCACGCAGGGTCGGCTGCGCAGGCGAGTGCGCAAAGGGCGCGCAGGGTCGGCTGCGCAGGTGGGTGCGCAAAGGGCAACTAGGGTCGGCTGCGCAGGCGGGTGCGCAAAGGGCGCGCAGGGTCGGCTGCGCAGGCGGGTGCGCAAAGGGCGGCCAGCTGCGCAGACGGGTGCACAAGGCAGCGGCCAGCGCTAAAGAGCGTGGTGCAGGGGGAACAGCTCAGCGCTAAACAGCGCGGCTGAAGGGGGGAGGTCTTCTTTTTCCTCTTGCTAAGGGAAATAACACCCATGGCTCAAAGCTTCCAAAAATCACAACTTGGTCATAACAACTCCAAATCCGACTTTCTAAAGTTCCATCTTGGGTGAAATTGAATTCTCTTCCACATGGAAGCATCAAAACCCACAAAAACCCAACTTAAATAGATCAAAACCATGTAAATCCGAAAATAGAGAAAACTTAGATCTAGAATAATGGAGACTCCAAATCACAAAATCTCAAGTTCTAATGTTGTTCCAAAACACCTAATTAAGCTAATGGACAAATGAAATGGTGTTCTTCTTTGGTGGCAAGATGCACTTGCCTATGGGTGGAGGTGTTGTGTAGAGGAAGGAGAAGAAAAAAAATTAATGGAGGTTTATGAGGAGAGAAAAAAAGTTGGTAGAGTTTTAATGAGGGTGGGTTGTGGTGTATTGAGGGTGGAACATAGGCTAAGGTGTTCCAATGCATATAAAACCAAACCAAACCAATTCCAATCCATAAAACCGAGTCGAGCCGAAACCCAAAATACGAGAAAACCGAAAACTTCCACGAGTCGAGAAAAATAAAAATACAGGTCAAAATCCAACTTCGAGCATAAATACGAAATACTGGAAAATGAGGGTGACACATCTTAGGAGAGATTGTGGAGTTAACATATAATTATTGCAGAGAACCTGCTAAGATTGTGTTGTTCAAGTATGAATGGTTCGATCCGATAGAAAATCAAGGTTAGAAAATTGACAAACATGATCTTGTGGATATAAACTACAAGCGTAGATATCAAGGCTACGAACCATTTGTCCTATCAACTCAGGCTCAGCTCGTGTACTTCACAGCTTATCTAAGACGGGAAACAACAAGGACTGAATGGTGGGAAGTATGCAAGGCTAAATCTAGAGATACCGTTGACGTTGACAAAAAAGCTTATCAGGAGGACGAGCTACCTCTTATAACAAATATTATTGATGTAGACTCCACGAAAGTTACTCATTATACGACTAATAATGTAGAAGAGGTAGAACTATCCGAATAGGAAGGCGAAGTCAAAGATGAAAGTGAAGATGAAGAGGAAGAGAAAGAGGAAGATGAGGTCAAGGAAGACGAACAAGATGAATATTCTGAAGATGATTGAAAGAGATGTGCTTTTATTTTCTTATTATGTAGACTTGGTTATTATTTTGATCTTGGTTATTATCTGGACTTCGATGTTTTTGTAGAATGTACTATCTGAACTTAGGTGTTTCTTGTAGAATGTACTATCTGGATTTAGATGTTTCTTGTAGAATGTATTTTCATATTTCTGACTGTGGAATGTACTTTCATATTTCTGACTGTAGAATATACTTAGTTATTATCTAGTCTCTGTTATCTATTGTATCATCATATGTTGTTATCAGGTATGACAGGACGATACAGATTATTCGACAGGTCCCGACGTGGGGGACAAGGTTCTCCTCCGGTACTTCCTACTAGTATTGGCTTTGGATCCTCGTTGTCGAGTACTCCAATGTATCGAACAGTACCTCCGCCTGCTACGACGTTACATGGTATATCTCCTGGGACGAGTAGTTCCAGGCCTGACACTGCTCCCTCGTCTAGAGTTCCTCCTGCTGACACTGCTTCCTCATCTAGCATTCCTTCTGCTGATACGATGATGAAGACAGATGAATATATGGAGGAGGCTGAGCCGATGCCAGACCAGTATCAGGCTGATGATCCGTACGCACCTCCAGATGAGACGAGGACGGAGATCTGGGCCGACGGTACAAAATAAGTCTTTTGGTTTATCATATATATCGTTTATTTCTTTATTTGTAATAAATTCATTTTTTATGAATGTAATTAGCTTTGTATAGACATCGTCCCTCGTCGGTACAGAGACGCCTGGACTATTTTTTGAGGTACAATTATAGTGGCCCTTGGATAAACTACTCTGATGCACCAGAGGATAGAAAGAACTTCTGGTTTGCGCAGTTCAAAGTAAAAGTATATATGGTTCTAATATTAATCATCTTACCTATGTATATTTTATAACTGACTAAATTGTTTCTTCTAGCAAACATATTTCTATCCACCGTACCGGGCCGAGTTGATCGAAGGGATGTTTCCTGCCGTCGCCGCCAAGCTGATTTGTGATGCTATTAATGACCAGAAGGAACGTGAATGCCACGGAAAGCCAATCCAAGGTTGGATCACCCCTGATCAGTGGACTGCGATGAAGGATAGGTTTGACGTACCTCGATACAAGAAAAGGTCTGAGAAGGCCAAGGCGGCTAGGCAGAAGGCATCCAAGTAGTGCGGTGGGTCGATCCCGATGACGGAATATTTTTGTCATTTGGTATGTTTTTTATTTCAAAAACATTATTTTAATGTAAGGTCGATAAATTTCATAAATAAAACTAAATAATATATTTTTAACAGGTAAAAAAGAGTGGTGACGCCAACATGGTGACCGTCTTCCTGGCAACCCATCGACAGGGCGAAAAGCTTATTGACGAGAGGGCCGAGCAGATCGATGTAAGTATTACAGTACTATTTATTAATTTTAATACTTTGTGTTAATTTTAATATAACTTAGTAAATATGCATGCAAATAAATATTCATGTAGTTAGTAATAATAAGTACATTAGACATTAGAAATTATAGAGTATCCATACTTTCTAGGCTGAGTATCTTAAGCTTCAGGAGCGGGCGGCTGCTAGTGCACCTACTACGGGAGAGGTTGGTACTTCCTCGTAGCTCGCTCAAGCTCCGTCAGCGGACGAGCTATGGGTGACCGTCGTTGGTGGTCTCTATAGAGGTATGTACTACGGTACAGGATCCTATGGCGCCCTAGTTGCAACACAGTCCTCTAGGGCCTCCGCTGCTAGTGTGCATGGTCTACAGCCCTCACAGGAGTCTACCCGAGTCCAGAAGATGGTTACGTCTATCCGTGATGAGATGCTGGGACAGATCCAAGGGCAGCAGCATACGGACGATGCTATGCTCCTAGTACGATTAGATGCACTCGACCGCAGCATCATGGAGCTCAAGGATATGACTAAAAGGACAGTGCGTGGCGTCACTGATCTTAGAGCATCGACACAGCATAGCATGATAGAGCTGTAGTCATCACAGCTGGCCATGGGCGAGAGGCTGACGTTGGTACAGGATTCGATGGTTAATAGTAGTACGAGGCTGTTATCTACCATGGATTTATGCAACCAGCGACTAGCAACGTTGGAGGAGATACGTCCTCCGGGTGCTCCTTCATCATCACCGACGTCACTGCCTCCTTCATCGTCATCGACTCCACCTGCATCGGTATCGATTTCACGGAAGGAGTATAAGTTGTTCTTATCCCTTAGGCACGGCGGTGCCCCTCCTGCTCCAGATCCGAAATAGTCCTAGTTAGGACTGTTTATTGCTTATTTGTGTAGAGTGTTTGTTTGTGTGTTGACCCATGATATTGGGTTTGTGTAGACTTATCTCCGTGTTTGATTGGTTGTGTAGACTATTTCCGTGGATATTTATGTGTATACATTAGACTTAGTTGTGTAGTCATTGGATATTGGTTGTGTAATGTACTATTAATTTTTATCATATTCTATTTTATTGTTCATTTCAACTGTATGTCCATTACCGGTGTTCAGTGTTCCACCGAAGGGGTCGGTGAATCCAAGGAATTCAATGGAGGGTTGTCCGGGTCTATTCATATTAAATGTTCATTATTAAACTGCAGGTATACCATACTAGCAGAATGTGTCATTCTGTTTCTATTTTTTTATTTGTTTGCACATTTTAGCGATGATTAGCGACGTTTAGCGACGCAGAATAGTGACTACATAGACGACGCTAAATGTCACAAAACGATGCAACGACGCTAAAATCTGTAAAAAATTTACTTACAGAATGCAGTCGATAAACGTCGGTAAAGGTAATAGTTACGTTGCTAAATCTACCGACGTTTATCGACTAAAGATAGGTCACTAAATTTCCCGATGTTTATCGACTGTACATACGTCGCTTAATCAGCCAACGTCGACTACATATACGTCGCTAAATTGCCGACATAGATTCGGTCAACGTCGACAGATTATGCGACGTATAAACGTCGCTGGAAAACGTCACTGGAAAACGTCGTAACAACGACGTTTTGTGATGTTTTTCTTAACAACGATTTGTGTAAATCGGACTAGAATGAAAACGTCGCAAAAAATGTCACTGAGCAGTTTTAGCGATATTTTTCTTTGTTTTAGCGACGTTTCTTGGCATTGTTAATATGTGAAATTTTGTAGTGATTTTTCTTTGTTTTGATCTAGTAAAACTTGGTATTTCCTAATTATGGCCATTTTGAAATCTTGTTATGTACAGTTTAGACCCTTGGAAGTCTCAATTCGGACTTCTTTGAGCAAGTTATGGCCATTTTAGTTCATGGGTTCCTTGATGTCATTCTCAGTCTGTTGGGGAAAAGAATAGTGCGCGCTCTCTTTAGCTTGCGCCATCTCGTGCCCAGGCGCCCTTTGGCCCTGGCGCACCCTAAGGGATTGAGGTCAGCAATTTCTTTTCCGACTTTGCCACTGTCATCCATATATTTGATACACTGATGAAGAGTGGTTGGAACTACATGGTTCTCATGCAGCCATGGCCTTCCCAACATAACGTTGTATAAAGCATGATCGTCAATCACATAGAATGTTACTTTGGTACGAAGACTGCTAATTTGAACTTTCAAGCAAATCTTGCCTAAAGGTTCACTTCTTTCTGAGTTGAATCCCAAAATAGTTGTTACAGTAGCAGACAGACCGTGGATAGGAATTTTTAGTGCATCCAGGAGTGACTTTGGTATAATACTGAGTGCTGATCCAGGGTCAATCAGGATTCGGTCGACCTTTATCACGTTGATATATCCGATGAAATAAAGAGGGCGGTCATGACGATTATCCTCCAAAAGCACGTCGTCTTGAATGAAGGTAATATTAGGGATCACCTCCATGGTACTGTGGCAGTGAGCATGCGCTATTGGTTCTTCATCGGGCCTTTTTAGCTGAGCCAGACAAGCATCAGCTTGTAGAAGAGCCTCATTTAACGTCTCTCAAGTATCATATGAAAGACGTAAGAGTTCAAAGATTGATAACCTAGCCGGAGTATTGGCTAACTGAGCCAGGATGTCGAAATTGTAAGGTTTTTCTATCCCTTGAAATGGGGTTTTCTTTATTGTCTCATCAAACCGGACTAGTTGCTTGCCTTTGTCAGTTGTCGTTGGCTTAGAAGAAGAAGATTCTTGTTGAGGAGATGATGATGATGGGCATTAGTATCTAGGGAAGGAGATACCGAAGGAATATCCGAAGGCAGAGGAGAAGCATTCGCCTCTTCTTGTTCTCCTGAATAGTCTTTGAGATAAGGCTTTCCAGATCTAGTGCCAGTAAGAACTTCTCCTTCTGATACTGGTGATAGAGAGACCATATGACAGGTTTTTATTGGAGCCTTTTTCCTGGAAGACTTCGTCATCGAGATGTATGGAAGTTTCGACTAGAAGCCAAGACCAATTCGGGATTAATTATGGTAAAGATGTAAAAAGAGAGGCATAGAAGATCCATTTCCGTCATTCAGGCCGGGAGCACTCTGTAAATTGTATCCCATTTTATTCATCACTTCTTGGGACTAATGACTGTATAGATAGAATTTCGGTTGATACTTGATGTCAGACTCCGGTTTCTTCAGATCAGAAGAGGAAGACATAGTAGAGGCTGGAACAAAGATCTCTTGAGAGAAGGGATTGGACCACCCAATGATGTCATATGACATGATTTGTATTTGGCTGTCTTTCCTGATTTGGCAAGAGGAGCAGCTGCCTTCGGTTCAAAGTTAGCCACCAGGTCAGGATGGATCCATATGATTTCCCCTTTATCAGTTGACAAGGGGACGAGGCCATCGCTCCTTGCTGGAGGAAGATTAACAATCTCTAGAGTAGTTCTTCGAATATAAAAACTTCGTCTTGTATTTGCTGAGCAGGAGATCGTCGAATTGGATAGAGACGACATTTGTAGTCACTGGCTTTTCATCTTGTTGAAGGGTGATCGCCTTAGCGTTGATGACCTCTTGATATTCCCTTTAAAGATGTAACTGGCGCTGGTTGGATACCCCAGAAACCTGTGGTACATGTAGTATTTTGGATTGTCAATTTTACCTACTTTATCTGGCTGTTTAGCTTCGGACAGTTGAAGTTTGTTGCTTTTGATCAAACAATCAAAGATATCCAGGATGTCGTCTTCGTCAAAAGAACATTCCTTCTTGGGACGTTGTGGTCATTGGGAAGATGTTGCAGCTGGAGATGTGGACTGACCCACATTGATGGCCAAAGATTCTTTGTCTTTGAGATTGATAGCCAAAGTTTCTTTGCCTTTGCGGTTGTTCTGGCGACCCCCACTGTTGTTTTCTTGTTGTTCTTCTTTGTTGAGATTAGGCATCTGGATGCCTAACCGTTTGAACTTGTCAGCACTTCCTTTAGCTGCTTTGGCACTTATTATGAAGGAAGACCAATCTTGGAATTAAATGAAACCTGTCCACATGCTAAATATAGGCAACAAGTTTGATTTGCATGTGTCTATAGTTACCACGTCCGGAGTCCCCAAAGGTATCTTGAGTGCTTCCCGATGGTAACGCTCGATGAAACGATCAACAATTTCGTTGGGCCTTTGTTTGACCTTGATCAAAGCTGACATGGTCATGTCATTTGTCCCTTCATAGAAGCTCTCCAAGAATACCTGCTTCAGGACTGCAAAAGAGGTGATACAACCATCTGGCAGGCTGCGATACCAATCGTATGTTGCTCCTTTCAAACATACAATAAAGACTCTAGTAAGGAGAGCATCATTAGGTTGAAGCTGGTCGATCATTTTCTCGAAGTGATCGAGATATTGATTTGGAGATGAGCTGCCGTCAAATAGCATTATGGTCGGTAGCTTGTACTTTGGCAAAAATTGGACTTCTTTCCACTCCATAGGGTAGGGTTGTTTAATCCCCAACTTTTATAGACTATCCTTCTGCTTGAAGGCTTCGAACTAGCTTCATAGAAGTTTGACAACTTCGATAGGATATCCTGCTGATTGAGGAGCAGCAGACTGATTTGAAGGATTCAGAGGTGGTACTGCATGATAACCCCTAGCTCCCAACTGACTCGGAGTAGGCTGAGTCAGAATAGTAGGATTAGGAGAAGATGGTACCCCCAGGTCAGGATTGATAAGTACGGATGTTGCTGCCTGGTCCAGATTTGGAGTAGGACCTGCTACTGATGGTACCGTATGTTAACCTTGGCTCATGATTATAGCATGTATGCTAGTAACCATGTCAACCACACTCTTGAAATTAGTTTCTAAGACTGTAATTATCTGTTCTTGGCTACCAGAACTGGAAGCATCCTGATCTTCATTGATGACATAGGTAGTCACTTATCTGGCTATTGAAGAAGAACTAGTAGAGAAGATAGTCCTTTCAGAACTCTCGCTATCAGCATCGAAGTTATTGGTAGGTGGAAAGATTCTTTTGATTGCTTGTATCTTGATCAAAGTCAGGAAGATTCACTTGACCAATTGAGTCTTGGTTGGAGTCGTCAAGATTCTTTTGACAGATTGAGTCTCGGCCTGTGTCAGGAAGATTCCTTTGACTGATTGAATCTCGACCTGCATAAGGAAGATTTCTTTGACCGATTGTCTTGATCTGTATCAGGAAGATCACTTTGACCGACTGAGTCTCGGTGTCTGGATCTCGTGTGTTGATAGACTACTTCGTTGGAACCTCGGATTCGATCAAGGTACTGTTGGCTTAGATTTTGAGATATATTACGTCCCGATCTTTTTCCACCCCCAGTACTACAGGAAGTTATGTTGACTTTTGCGAATAGCAGTTGTCTTCATCAATCTGAGTCACATGTGGAGGATGATGGTGCATGTCAATGAAACGATTATAGTTTATCCAATCAAAGATAGTTCGTTTGGCTGACGGGCAATAACAGTATACTTCAACTTTATGAGATGGAAGTTCTTTACATGATGTTGTTGTAGGAGATAAGTTGCCTTCTACTGCAAGTACTAGTTGAGGAGAATGAGGGTAGTTCAGACGGTCGAAGATAGACCGTTTTGCTATCTGAAAGCAGCATTTGTTGACAATCTCATGGTTACAGGGATGTTCTTTTGGTGGCGTTACAGAAATAGGAGAGGAATTTTTGATCTTCCACTTTTGTACCAGTATCTCGAAGAGATCATTTATATGATAAGAGGACTCAGGTACATATTTTTGTATGATATTACGAACATGGTTCCTATTCTTCTGATGTCATGTACCATGAGTGTACAGGGATGTACTGAGTTGAGTGGAATATGTGAAAGGATCCTTAGCCTTGTGATTTCTTCTTTTATGTAGACTGGCAAATGGTGCCCAGCTTGACTTGCTGGAGCGTCTCCTGATTGGCACTCGTTGGCACCGACTTGTGAATGGCGCCGACTTTGGGAGTTGGTCTAAGAAACAACCAACTGGCCTTGTCTGGATCTTGATATGTGCAGAGTTGGCAAGTCTTTACTTTGGCTCAGTTGTTACAAAGTAGAGGGATGAGGGGTAGGCAAAATGCCTTATTGCTTTGCACTTTCGATTCTCGTGCATTTAGCGCGAAGGAAATTTTGAGTGCTGACTTGTGCAAAAGCAAAGTCAGAAGCTTGTTCCACCCAGTCAGAGACAAAGGTGGAATGAGAAATAGCCATAGGGTATTGTCCTTTGATATGCACAAAGGCTAGAGTCTTCTTGGAGTTACGAGTGATCATAGGCTCCTTCCCTTTGTTTGGCGTCAGGCTTTGAGTCATATTTGGCACAGCAGCAGAGGGCGCCACAACGTCAGAGATAGATGGCACGCCATTCACCAATTTCAAAACTGGTAAAGATGAAGGGACAGTAGCTAAAGAGCTTTTCTCCTTGACTGGTGCAGCAGTGGTGACTGGCACAGTGGAGGATTTTGGAACCCATACAGCGCGCTTGTTCTTGGTAGGAGTGACACTGGAGCGTTTGGTACCCCCTGCGCCAAGTACAGCTTCATAGGAAGTTTGGTCGAGTTTGACGAACAACGTCTTCCATGTTGATCCGACCGACACATCATCGCATTGAGTTGTTACCTCCTCGTCGGAGGAGAAGGTGATCCCCAGCATTGTCGCCATTTTGTTTACGAAGAACAAAAGTTTTACAGATGGAGGAAAACTTGTCTACAAACTAAGAAAAAAAATTTCTGGGGATTACAACTTTAGGAATCTAATCTGATGATGATTACTTTATCCCTTGGACGATGCAATATGAAAGACTTGAGTCTTTGAAGAATACAGGACTTGAGCCTTTGAAGAATGCAGCAGCACTTTGTCATATGATTATGATCATGCGTGATAATGTTTAATGATTTTGAACTCCTTTTATAGAGTTTAGAGATAAATGTTAAGTAGTTATCCTGATTGGCGCAGACGTCAATTAGCGCGCCATTCACCCTTCGTGTGGACGGTTACTTAACTGCATGGGATGCATGGCATGTTGTGATATGTCATACGCTAGGTCGTAGGAAATGTCGTATGCACGTTCTTCGAGATTAGTGGCATATGGGCCACGTCATCTAGCTGCTGGGAGTGATTTTGGTCGGATAGCGCCCAGTGTTGTCTGGTTGCAACTGTTGAATCATTTATTACCTCGCGCTATTTGCAGTTAGTGCGAGGTTAAATGATCGATGATTGATATCTGATGATTGTGAAGCTCTGTGCCATTTGTAGATGGCGCGAGGTGGCTGCGCTGTCATAATAGTTTTCTGACCAAGTCTGACACAATATCTTCGAGTCTCGAGCTTCAAAATTCGAAAAGGATTTCCTTTGATAGATGTGATGTCAGTCATGATGACGAGTGCTTCGTCTTCTCGAGGTAACTCGCCACGTGGAGGCTCGCGACATCTGTGATGTACGCTATCTGGAGAGGAACAGATTTCTCTTCCTGGCGCCATCTGATGAATTTGCTTCTGGCGTGTTCTGTGAGTTTTGTATTATTTTGATTTTTACTTTTTAGGCTTCTACAGCCTCCTGCTGTGCTGTGGCCTGAGCTCCCGTCGTGCCGATAGCTGCTTCAGGAAGTGCTGTACGTCTGAAGGGGGTATTGTGGTAGCAGACTTTGATGGCGACTGTATTCATATCTTCTATCTACAGTACCTCGCTCTATGATGATCACACTGTGAAGGTTAACTCCGGGTAGATCAGTAGGAGTCTTCAATTCAGCCATGTAATCATAATGTCTTCTGTAACATATCCTTATAATTATGTATTTAGGAAGTCTTTTTTGTAATCATGACGAATCTGTAATAGACTCTTGTAGCCATGATTAATAAGAAAAACTTCTTCTGAATCTTTTTTCTTCTTAGAATTTGTCTTCTCTATTTGGCGTACTTGACAGCCTGTGCTACTATGATGCTAGGTTAGTAGTGAGGGTACTGACCTGTGTCGTACATCATCTGCGCCATTATGAAAGATGGGGGGTAGCGGGAGCACCCACCTGCGCCTTGTATTTGTACGGTGCTTTTTCATGCTTCTACAATAATAAGTCAATATTGTTGTTTATATGTTGTTATGGATGTGTGGACTGTTTTGTGAGATTTAGAGATGGTTTGATGGGTTATTTTGATCATAGGGAGGCTCAATCTGTGATAGTTCTCTGTTTTGGATTGTTCTGTTGTGCGGTCCATTAAGCTTGGTTTTATAGCTATTGTTTCATCTCCTAATCATCACAAGAAGCATAGCCTAACATCTGCCCATGTCCTATTGTTTAGTTTCTTTATTGTTTCAGTCGAGCAACATCATAAATGATCACTGCATACACCTTACGTGTCCTACAACATTTGTACCACTGCACACAATATGCATTCAATTGCATATAACAAATATCCTACACTGTAGCACAGGTCTGTACTCTATATGAATACTGCGTATTAGCATGTCTACACTTCATTTTTATCTGCCTTCTTTTAATGCATCTTCACTCATAATACACATTTCATGTATAAGTGTATATTGCATTACCTGCAAACATTAGGTAAATGCCCTTAGATCAACTAATACCTCTACATACTGTAGCAGAGCCTCAAATGTCTGCAAATACACCCTCTACATATACTAATTTACCACCTACAACTATTTGTCCTGCATTATGGTCTTCACTACATTAATTTCTTGCATCCCCTTTCATTGTATATGACAAATTAGCCACAAACACATGCATCATTGCATTACCTATACTGCATACAAACCAGTCAATGCATACCACTACATATGCACTGTGACATATTTGCCCTGTTACATAGGCATTAGTCCTGCACTCCATTACCTACTGGACCTTCAATTCACTACATTTCATATTCCACTGCATTGCAAATATCTCTGCATATGTCCTACCTTTTTTAAATCACTGCACTTTCCTTACCACTTGAGCACTGCAATTCATTCCATATCCTGCACAGTGGTACACTAAACATTAGCATTAGCCACTCATTGCTTATACTGCATCACTTCATGACCTTTACTGCATCTTGAATTTTAAATATCCCCTTACTGTATTTGGTATTGGAAGGATACATTGCCCTGCATTTGCCTAAACTTGCACTTGGACGTCTATAACACATTCATTCATTTCCTGAGATTTGCATCCACTGCGGTCATGTATCTAGATATCCTGCATTATCTTCCATTTTTATTTTACTGCATAGGGTGAGTCTGCCCTGCCACACACTCATCTGCCCTGCTATAGTGCAGAAAATAACTTGAGATCACTGTGGTTCAATGCTTAGGATTATTTACCTAATTCTATTCTCTTTTGGTTTTGTCCCCTTATGGGTTGGGTATATTGTGTTATACCCTATACATATAGGATATTGTTTGTGTATTGAATGGGTTTTGAGGGCTTGCCATAGTGCATTGTCCTCTTTGTTCATTGCATATATATATATATATATATATATATATATATATATATATATATATATATATATATATATATATATATATATGAGGAAGGATAGGCATCTCCACAATTTTTGCATCCCCATGCATCCCCATGTTCACATCCGTTGGATGTGCTTTAAGTCATCTAATCTTAACCATTGGTAAATCAACGGTTAAGATTAGATGACTTAAAGCACCATCCAACGGTGCAAATAGGGGGATGCTTGGGGATACAAAAAATGTGGGGATCTTGATCCTTATATATATATATAATATATATATATATATATATAAAAATAAAATATATATATATATATATATATATATATATATATATATATATATATATATATATATATATATATATATAAATCCCAACCATAAAATCCTACTCTCAATAATGCTCATCCACAACCATTATGAGTGCAAACCCCACTCTTTGGATTCCCCATAAAACCCCACTCTCAATAATGCTCATTCCCTATAAAACCCCACTCTCAATAATGCTCATCCACAACCGTTGATTCACCAAGATTAAATCCCAACCACTCTTTATCTTGGCACAGTCAGCCCTAGGATTCAAAAACCTTTGCGTTTTGTATAATATATATATATATATATATATATATATATATATATATATATATATATATATATATATATATATATATATATATATATATATATATATTTAAATGAATATATATATTTTTTATTTTTTTATTATATATATATATATATATATATATATATATATATATATATATTTATTTATTTGTGATATATATATATATATATATATATATATATATATATATATATATATCACAAATAAAAGGATGTGGGCTTGGATCCCCCTGGCCGGAGCACTCCCGCTCCTCGAGACCCCCCCCCCCTCGGCCACGGTGGGTGGCCATCCGCCCCCAGGCGTCTCCTCCACCGCCGGTGGTCTCCCTCCCTCCCCGGCCTCCTCAGCCCCTTCGAGCGGCCGGGTTCCCACCGGCCGCTCCTCCCACGAGGAGCCCCCCAGGCGTATACCCGACGTGCGGTGGCTATCCCCCCCTTCCCCTCCTTTCCTTGGTGGTGCCGTCGCCCTCGACGTCGTCGTCGTCGTCGTGCTCGGCACCTTCGGCTTTCCCCGGCTCCCTCTCTCCTCGGCCCTCCGTCGGCCTCCCTCGGCGCCTCGCTCGCTACGCGGCCCCCTTCGGCTCTCCGGCCCAGGCGCCCTCCGTCCTGACTGCCCCCTTCCCCCTGGCGCATCCTCCCCCTGCCCCTGGTGGTCCTCCAGCCCAGGCTCCCCACGCCCTGGCAGTCGCCCTCACTCCGGCGACCCCTTCCCTCGAGCCCCTCCCCGCTTCAGCTGCGGGCTGCCTCTCCGTGCCCCTTCTCCCTCTCGTGCCTCCTCCCGCCTCGTCAGCGGTCTCCCTCTCGGCGCCCCCCGCCCCGGCCGAGGTCTTCCTCCCCCATCTCGACTCCCTACTCGCCGCGCCCCCCGCCGCGGCCGATGACTTCCTCCCCCATCCCGACACCCAACTCGCCGCGCCACCTTCCTCCTTGGCAGCGGCCTACGCCCAAGCCCCTCCTGCCTCTGCAGCGGACCCCCTCATCCATCCCGCCGCCCATCTTGCCGCGCTCTCCTCCTCCTCGGCGGCGGCCTACTACTAGGACCCAACCACCCTTCGGTGGTACTGGTACACCCCCCAGCTCCTTCAGCTGCGACCCACTGGCATGCTCCAGCCCTCGGCGGCTATGGTCTCCCCTCAGCATCATCGTGGGGGTCGCACCACTTATTCTAGCCCCAGGCACCGCCTGAGGCCCTCGGCCGGCGCTTCCCGCCTCCGCCAGCCCTCCCTGTTCTCGTCTCTTTGATCTTCCTGATCTCACCTCCTCCTTTCCGGCGCTAGGCCCTTCCGGAAGTGGCCCCCCGCCCCCCCGCGCCTCGGCTTCCCCCTGGAGTCTCCCCACTCCATCTCCTCTGTGCCGGCCTCCCCCCGGGCTGGATCCCCCGCCGGAGGAGCCCCCTCCCCCCCGGGCTGGATCCCCCGCCGGAGCCTCTGCTCCTCTCGGGCTCCCCCGTCGTAGCCCCACCGGCTCCTTCTTCGGTTCAGCCCCTACCCTCCGGGCTGGCTCCACCACCGGAGCCCCCGCCGGCGCCCCTGCTCGCGGGGGGGGAGGGGGGCGAGACTCTCGAGCCGCTCGCCCCATCAGGCAGTGTGCCCCTTGGGCTGCACGTCCCCATCTGGTAGAGCGCCCCCTTCGGGCAGTGCGCCTCTTCGGGACGTGTGCCCCTAGGGCTGCGTGCCCCCATTTTTTCGGGCTGGCCCATCGGCTCCCGTGTTGTATTTTTGAATTTCAAAACAATTTGAAATTTTGTTTGAAATTTTGAAATGTTTTGATCCTTTGCAGTTGTTCAAAATTTCGTTTCTCCGAAATTTCTTAAATCTGCATTTCTAGTTTTTGCTTTTATTTTCCTGCTCCCTAGGGCCCTTTTGTCTTTTTGGCCTGTTCCTGCTTGTAATGCTCTTCTAGAGCTCCTTTTAGTTTTCAATAAAATGTCCTTTTCCAATATATATATATATATATATATATATATATATATATATATATATATATATATATATATATATATATATATATATATATATATATATATATATATATATATGTGTGTGTGTGTGTGTGTGTGTGTGTGTAAAATATATATATATATATATATATATATATATATATATATATATATATAATATATATATATATATATGTGTGTGTGTGTGTGTGTGTGTGTGTGTGGATGTTAATGAGGGAGGTAGGTGATGCATCCTCAATGATATTGTATTGAATGTACACAGATATAGTTAGGCATAATGGTATACTCTCTCTCTCTCTCTCTCTCTCCTCTCTCTCTCTCTCTCTCTCTATATATATATATATATATATATATATATATATATATTCCAGAACAACCGCCTTTTATTCAAACAAAGTCTTCAAAAATTACAAGATGAGCAGATACTTTAACAAAGAAATTTAAGGGGGTTCGTGGAGTGTATACATCGAAGGAGAGCTTTGAGAACTTGCCGACGAACTTCCTTGACTAGTTGCTCGACCGAGAACTTGTATGTTTCGTACCTCCATTTATTTCGGTTCTTCCACAATACCCAGGAGGTAGCCCCTACTACGATTTCTTTAGCATGCATATTAGGATGCCTCCACCATATTTCTAGTATGCTATTGATATTACATAGTCTATGGGGAACTTTGAAATGTTGCTCGAGCTTCAACCAGACCTGTGATGACATCTCTCCATCTCCAAACAAGTACTTTACCGATTCCTGCTTCGGATTATCACAACAATGGAACATAGAAGCCAAACTATAACCTATTATCTAAATTGTATCATCGGTGGGTAGCTTGTTAAGAAGTAATCTCTAAAGCAAAACTGACCATTTAATAGGCATACAAGAACTCCACGCATGAGAAAAGATAGGTCGTTGAGAATGTTGGCCTTGAGATTGAGAATAGGAACCAGAGGTGAAAATAGGAAGTATTCGTGGAGAAAGAAATTGAAGCGGTTGTGTTATTCATCAATAGTTTGTGCCTTTATATAGGCTTATACTGTGAGACTCGTCTCACAGTATCGCTATTTATATACGGATACGTAATTTGTACTGTATTTCATATTTTTTTGGTTTTGTAATGCTTTAAATTTTTTTCTAACTTATAGATTTTTTCCTTGGCCGGCATACCGTCAGTATACCGGAGTATACCGACGGCATACTGTCTAGACAGATTTTCCATATTTTAGATATTTTCGATTTCAGATATTTTCATAAATAGTGTTTCAGATAATTTTATGAATAGTGTTCTGGATATTTTGATGAATAGCGTTTAGATATTTTCGTGAATAGTATAGATACACTCTATTACCCAATGGATATTTGGTTTTGTTTGAATGGCCATGATAGACTTATATTTTGACGTGGATCACGATCCAACGGCTAAGATTAATTCCCCCTTCTATATATACCATTTCACTTTCTCTCTCCTCTCTTTTCAATCTCTTACTCTCTTCATTTCTTCTTCCCTTCTCTCCCCCTTGGAGCTTGCCAAGAGCTTGGCCTTGAGGCCTTGGGTGTGGTGTCTAACCCCCCTAGGAGGAGGAGTAGAAGATTAGGCTTGGAGCTTAACCCAGGCAAGTACATCTTGCCAAATCCATGAACCATATTATTTTGTTGTCATTTGTTTTCCTTGTTATTAAATGCTTAGAATTGTCTTAAACTTATTTTGTTAAATATGTTTTCCTTATGATTCTCGTCTATATGCATGTTTCTAAAATTGGTTTTAACTAGGTTTTGATTTTCTGATAAAACCCAATATTGACTTAGTATAAAACTTGGTATCAATAGTGATACTAGTGTTACCATCATGGATCTTGGTCACATATACATATATGAGGTCCTTACCTAGCTTGTATACATGGATTTTGAGTTTGGTGGCAATCGGAACCCGTTTCAGTGTCCCGAGAACCTCTATTTGGAGTATTTTGAGGTATTGATCTATAAAATATTAGAATTTATGAAATCTAATAGTCCTATGTTGTAGGGAATTCAATTATATGCAATTTTGGCTTTTGAAAATCCGAATTTCGATTTAAAATAAAGTTTTTATGGCCGAAACAAGTTTTGGCAAAAATCTGAATTTTGTTGCTGTTTGGAACATCAGAATTCCGACGGTATACCGTAGTATACCGATGGTATGCTGATTTTTGCACCAGAAACTTTCTGTCTTTAGGCCGGAATGTCGCCGGTATGCCGCTGTATACCGTCGGTATGTCGTTTTAGGCTGTTTTTGTCTGATTTTTTCTGTTTTTGTCCGTTTCTGCCCGTTTTTGTCCATTTTTGATATTTTCTTCGACTATAATGATTTTTTAACATGATAAGATGATCTTGCATAATTAGAGAATGATGGTACACCCTATATACACTTGACACTAATACATGTTCAATCATTTTCTATGAAATGTACTTAGCTTTAATTATTCTTTCCCACATGCCATGATATGCCTTTTGATAGATTCTTTCTTACAAGCTATGATAATTGTTGCCATGCCTTCTTTGCTTACTAGATAGTGACCCATCGTGGCACACCCATGTTATATGTCTTCTTTGCTTACTAGATAGTGGCCCGTCGTGGCACACTCATGATACATGTCCTTCTTTGCTTACATGATAGTGGCATGTCATGGTGAACTCTTAATTCTAGTACATGTCTAGCTCCTTGATAGTGGCTCATCGTAGCACACTCTTGTCTTGATATTGTCATGTCTTGTTGTGGCTTGTTGTAGTGCACAATCTTGTTTGTCTTGTCCAGTCTTACATATCTCATGTCTAGGATGGATTCGGCAAAATGCCATACCCAGAATACAACAAGAAAATATTAAGGACTAAACAACTAGCTTGATTACTTAGATCATTGAGGATTTCCCAGTTACCTGTTGCCCCTTTGGTTTTGGTCTTATATATATTCATGGGATTTGGAGCTATCTGTCATGATGAGAACGCTTCCAGCGCACCGTTGAGTGTTGTACCGGGTACATTTGTCTCCTGGGCGATGTACCCATTATTATATGTCTTAGGGTACATTTGTCACCCGGATGATGTACCCACTATTATAGGATACATTTGTCTCCCGGACGATGTATCCACTGTATACCATTGCATCCTTAGCTTGGATCATTCAGGTAGTAGCAGGCAGGTAACTGGACTTGGATTTCTCAAATTTGTATTTATTAGTAATTAGGATTGTGATAACCCTAGCTAGCTAATGTATAAAGCCGTACTCATTGCATGGCCGTGATTGTTGTATGGGATCTAGTCTAGTCTAGTTTTGTCTAGGCAGTGTCCGAATTTGTTTATTTCAGTGCATCTTTGTTTATGCTTTACTTTTATCGATAAATGATTAGATACTAAAGTTCCGTTCATGAGAAGGGTTACAACCCCGGTCCTTGTTTGGTTTACGGGTTGTAACTTGGGTTCCTGATTAGTTTCTAAGTCATCTTATCATTTATCGTTCTATATAGATCTAACATGCTCACATGTCCAAGTTACCTAATATGCTCACATGCTCCAGTTACCTAACATGCTCACATGTTCCAGTTATCTAACATACTCACATGTTTCGACTACTTAACATGCTCACATGTCTAGTTTATCTTTCATGTTCCTATGCTTCCTTTTCCTTACATGTATACAGTTTACATTCTGTCACATGTCATTTACTTTATGCTACATGTTGCTTTACTTATTGTCTTTCCTATTCTCGGAATAAGTGCATTGGTAGTGCACGAGTTTCGATTTTCTTTTACTTAATTCTGTCTCTATCCGTTGCTATGATTTGCATGCTGGTTTTAGTTCATTGTTTCGCTTCCTTTGCGGTACTTGCTATTGGGGATCTGACCCCACTGGTTTTGTTTGGCCAGATCTGATAGAGGAGCCCGAAGGATCTTTCGAACCATCTACTCGACGGTGACTACCCGGAGCACCAGAGTACCTTAGTGGATTTTCTATTTCATTCTCCTACTAGTTACGTACATTATTCTTTTGTGGCATTTAGCCTCCGAGCACGTGTTTAGCTCGTATTTTGGACTTGACATTTAGCCTACGGGCCAGAACATGATTTGCATTATTCTAGACTATAGCTAGAGCTTATTATGTATGACTATTACTCTTGCTAGTCTTCACTCTGTATTACTAGCTTCATGATCGTTGATATATGATAGTTTGGGACGCTTTACTATTTTATATTTCAGTTGATCTTACTTCTTGTACATTGTTTACTGCCTGTGATTGAGATACCTAGGATTGCTTGACCTAGGATCGACTGTTGGCTTGTAGTAGTAACCCCCATCTATACAGCTTATACGTTATTTCAGAGTACTTGAGTACTTTGGTATACGTAGCTGGCCTAGTCCGTCCCTACTTGCCAGTATTCTGGTTCTGGGGCGTGATATAGGTTTTAGTGGTGGCCCATGCAAGGTCTAATTTATCAAATTTGTGGGGGTTACTGATGTTTAGATATCTCAGTCATAATTCTCCTTTTTTGATATACTTCGTGTTATTCTATATCTCTGATCCTTTGACCTGATATATGTCTTGATCGTTGATCTTTCATGTTCCTTCGATTTGGTCCTTGTGTCCTTTAACTTTTAGGGGCACTATTCATAATCCTTTCGATCATCTTGTTTGGGTTCTGCCGATGGCAGGTCAGCAATCTTCTGTCAGGCCAGTTATAGAGGATTAGTCTCAACATTCAGGGGCAGAGCTGAGAGATGACCAGAGGACAGAGGTATCAGTTCAGCCTGATCAGCCAGTAGGGTCAGTCCTGCCAGAGTCCAGCTTCACCGGCTACCCCGACAGTCCAGCAGTATATCGCTCAGGTACCGATTCAGCAGCAGCAGGTCAGAGCAGCAGTTCCGAGATGTGGGCAGACAGAGTTTGGTATATTAGAGCTGGTTTTGGCTGAGGGTGGTCATATTGTAGGTATTGTCCTATTCTTCTTCCACTCTTATTTATTTTTTGGGTTACGCATATTTGGCGAGTTTCTTATCCCACACTTCTGTCTTCGTATCTTGAGATACATGATATTTATCACATGTCTCGACTACAAAGATACGTCCTGGGTAGAGTCACGTCTTGGACTAAGTCATTGGTACCGACTTACTTTGAGACTTGACCCTTATCCATTTTTGGGAGTCAACGTAGGCCTGCTCTTACTCAACTGACTCAGGAGACATATTTATTCATATGCCTCCATCCCTTCTTAATTATAGTTGTGTTATTGCTTACGCATTTACTTATATTATTGTTATCTTTATCTTACCAACATGCCATGCTTTGTTTTGATTGACATGATTTTTCTAGCTCTATGGTTTGGTTTTTATGCTTGACTAGATTTAGGAAATTCTGAGGACGAAATTTATTTTTTAAGTTGTGGAGAGTTGTGAGACTCGTCTCACAGTATCGGTATTTATATACGAATACGTAATTTGTGTATTTCGTATTTTCTTGGTTTTCGTAATGCTTTAAAAATTTTTCCAACTTATAGATTTTCTCCTTGGCCGGCATACCGCCAGTATACCGGAGTATACCGACGGCATACCGTCTAGACAGATTTTCCACATTTTAGATATTTTCGATTTCAGATATTTTCATAAATAGTGTTTCAGATATTTTTGTGAATAGTGTTCTGGATATTTTGATGAATAGCGTTTAGATATTTTCATGAATAGTGTAGATACACCCTATTACCCAATGGATATTTGGTTTTGTTTGAATGGCCATGATAGACTTATATTTTGACTTGGATCACGATCCAACGGCTAAGATTAATTTCCCCTTCTATATATACCATTTTACTTTCTCTCTCCTCTCTTTTTAATCTCTTTACTCTCTTCATTTCTTCTTCCTTTCTCTCCCTTGGAGCTTGCCAAGAGCTTGGCCTTGAGGCCTTGGGTGTGGTGTCTAACCCCCCTAGGAGGAGGAGTAGAAGATTAGGCTTGGAGCTTAACCCAGGCAAGTACATCTTGCCAAATCCATGAACCATATTATTTTGTTGTTATTTGTTTTCCTTGTTGTTAAATGCTTAGAATTGCCCTAAACTCATTTTGTTAAATATGTTTTCCTTATGATTCTCGTCTATATGTATGTTTCTAAAATTGGTTTTAACTAGGTTTTGATTTTCTGATAAAACCCAATATTGACTTAGTATAAAACTTGGTATCAAGGGTGATACTAGTGTTACCATCATGGATCTTGGTCACATATACATATATGAGGTCCTTACCTAGCTTGTATACATGGATTTTGAGTTTGGTGGCAATCGGAACCTGTTTTGGTGTCCCGAGAACCTCTATTTGGAGTATTTTGAGGTATTGATCTATAAAATATTGGAATTTGTGAAATCTAATAGTTCCATGTTGTAGGAAATTCAATTCTATGCAAATTTGGCTTTTGAAAATCTGAATTTCGATTTAAAATAAAGTTTTTATGGCTGAAACAAGTTTTGGCAAAAATCTAAATTTTGTTGCTGTTTGGAACATCGGAATTCTGGCTGTATACCGTAGTATACCGACGGTATGCCAATTTTTGCACCAGAAACTTTCTGTCTTTAGGCTGGAATACCGTCGGTATGCCGCCGTATACCGTCAGTATGCCGTTTTAGGCTGTTTTTTTGTCTGTTTTTTGTCCGTTTCTGCCCATTTTTGTCCATTTTGATAATTTCTTCGACTATAATGATTTCTTAACATGATAAGATGATCTTGCATAGTTAGAGAATGATTGTACACCCTATATACACTTGACACTAGCACATGTTCAATTATTTTCTATGAAATGTACTTAGCTTTAATTATTCTTTCCCACATACCATGATATGCCTTTTGATAGATTCTTTCTTACAAGCTATGATAATTGTTGTCATGCCTTCTTTGCTTACTAGATAGTGGCCCGTCGTGGCGCACCCATGTTATATGTCTTCTTTGCTTACTAGATAGTGGCCCGTCGTGGCGCACTCATGATACATGTCCTTCTTTGCTTACATAATAGTGGCCTGTCATGGCGCACTCTTGATTCTAGTACATGTATAGCTCCTTGATAGTGGTTCGTCGTAGCGCACTCTTGTCTTGATATTGTCATGTCTTGTTGTGGCTTGTTGTAGTGCACAATCTTGCTTGTCTTGTCCAGTCTTGCATGTCTCATGTCTAGGATGGATTCTGCGGAATGCCACACCCAGAATCCAACAAGAAAATATTAAGGACTAAACAACTAGCTTGATAACTTAGATCATTGAGAATTTTCCAGTTACCTGTTGCCCCTTTGGTCTTGGTCTTATACAAATATTCATGGGATTTGGAGCTGTCACACTCACTTTTCAATTTCAAGGATATTTTAGCAATTGTAATTTATTTGAATTTTTATGATTTTATTTGAATTTTTATCTATTTATTAATTAGAGTGATTGCAGTATGATTTGATTGGTTGTAGACTGGTGACTTGGTAGTATAAGTAGTTTGACCTTAGTCAACCTTCACTAGAAGCCTAATAATGTAATTAAATTTCACATTTTGGTTTTTAAAAATTATTTAGATTTAATCTCTATTTTTAGAGTGGTTTAAATAATTTTAGTCATTTTAGCCTTTTGTGATTTTCTAGATATGTTGACTTGTGTTGTGCTAGCAACTGGTTTAACCTTAGTGGACATTGTATAGGGGCCTAACCATGCATTAGAATTGTTATTTTTATTTTTAGAATTTATTTTAGGCATTAGATTATTTTTAAGGCTTTAATTGATTTCTTTTAGCCTTTTTGCATGCAAGCCTTTAAGCCTTTTGACTTGGGCCCATTTCTACTTGAGAATGAGTTGGACCAAGTGTAACCCTAACCCTAGAGACCCCCTTGGCGGCCCAGCAGCAGTAACCCCTCCCCTTTCTTCATTTGTGAAGTTTTGTAGCCTCCACAAGGAAACCCCAATAGATCCACTTCTCCAAAACTCATAATTTCTTCATCCGGAGTCCGTTTCTTCCCAAACGAACTCCGTTGCACTCGTCGAGGAGAGGAGGATCTGCTGGAGCATTTCTAACAAGGAGGCGGAGGCTTTTGCTTGAGGGAAATCGGCCGACACGACAACCGAGGGGCTTCATTCATTGAGTTTTTGACACTCAATAGGTAAACCCTAATCTACCATAGTAAATCTAGAATTTCTTTTATTTTTGCATCCATATAGGTGCCCTAGACTTGTCCACGAAATTTGGTTGGATTTCGACTTCGTTTGATGGCGGTATCGGACACGTGTCGGTCCTTTACGGCACGTGTTCGACGAAATGCCGCTTAGGATAGAAAGTTGTTGTTTTTTGATTCTGTCTTCATGGATGTTTAGATAATATTATTTTGATAAACTTTTGTGAAGATGGATTTGGTTTTGACAACGTACCAGCGGCATTTCGGGCGACGGACGTACGTGCACGGATCCCGTGCACGAGGCCGTGCGTGCCCTGCTGTCCGCACGTTGTTTCTCGATGCACAGACCGTATTTTCACGTGAAATTTCTTGAGCACGTGGGGGCAACCTCTGCCCCCCTACTCGTAAAATTTCATGGCTTTTCGTTGAGCGAGCGCGGAGAAATCGCACGTGCACCGCTCAGCCACTGTGCATTCAGCCTGTTGTTTTTGTCGCTGAAACGGACTTCGTGCGCGCTCACGGCGCAACGAAGACCCGTTCCAGGACCTGGAACACGTCGACCTATAACTAGACTATCCGAGGAACGAACCCTGAGTCATGGCGTGGCCCGACGAGCGAGCCACGACGGCGGAACCGCGCGCACGGGGGCGCACGGGCGCGCTGGTGCGGGGCTGCGTGCGCCGCTTCGGCACAGCGTGTCGCTGTGTCACCGTGTCCTAGACCTACCCCAGGATCCCCCAGCTACATGCACAAGCACGAGGCTTTTCGTTGTGTGTGCGGCGCTCAAACGAGCGAGAACGTACGCACAAGCACGCGTTATCACGCGGTATCGAGAAATTCTGATACGCGTTCTGTGGACACGACACGGACACGATTTCAAACCTGTGAGTATACGAGCGCATCACGTGGGTCGACACCAACGTGTATGCCGAGTTTCGCGGGTTCGTTTGGTGTATATTGTATTTTGGGTCGTTGTGTGAAATGGTTGAGTTTTCTTTAAATTTTGATTTTTGAGTTAAATGTGATATTTTGATTTCCAGCTTCTTAGCTTACAAAATCAGAGTTTTCAGGACTTATATGAGTTTTTGGATTTGTGGGAACCAACACTTGGGTTTATTTCATATTTTCTTATCAATTATGAGTATTTGCACTTTCTATATATAGCTATGTATACATATATATATATATATATATATATATATATATATATATATATATATATATATATATATATATATATATATATGTGTATAACACCCCGTTGAAACCCATTGCTAATGCAAATATGTTGAGAATGGGTCGAGGGGAATTTAATTCCAGATTTTTGACTCTTTAATTTATCTCAAACCATTGCCAATCTTTTCAATTGAGCTTTTGTATATATATATATATATATATATATATATATATATATATATATATATATATATATATATATATATATATATATATATATATATCATTTTCTTATTCCGTATATATGTATATAAGTATTATATTAAATTGTGATATACCATGGTTGTGTTCGCTGTTTTTAATCTCAGAATTCACCTCATTTTAGTAAGCTCCAGGACACACACACGCACACCGTCATTTGTTAGATTTAAGGCTTTGTTTGTATTGTATATACACATGTGTGTATATACCTATATGTATATTGATATTTATGCTTGAGAACTCTCTTAGAATAGATTGTAGTTGTGTGTATAACTATGGGAGTCCTAGGACAGATTTGGTTTGTATTTTTGAGCCTAGTTTAGTCGAATTGGCCGACAAGTTGACCAAATTGACAAAAGTCAACTTTGGATCAAACTTGATCCAATTCAACTCAAACGAACTCCAAATGACCTACAATTTTGCGTATGACCTAAAAATTAGTAGAAGGACTAGTTGACCCTGGTTTGACCAGGTTTGACCAGTGTTGACCAGATTTGACCAGAGTTGACCGATGGTTGACTTTGACCAAATTGGACCTAGAAGCATGTAGTCTTACATTGTAGCTATTTCTTTTGATATTTTAGACTTGGTTGTGACATGTGTATATTTTAAATAGGTTTATATTGCCCCAGTTTAGCTACACTTCACCATCAGCAATTTAGTTTGCCAGGCGAGTACATTCTCTGATCTTTTCATACTTCTTTGGATATGTTCTCTTGTTATAGACTAGTATACTTGATGCTGACACAATGTTCACACGGATTAGTACCCTATGGATCTTTTCATGCGATATTATCTCCTCGGATACATCGAGTATGTCATGTTCATGTACTTTATCATGGCCATCATGTACTCCATGTATTCATATTTATCCATGTACACTCATGTGTTATTCATATACACTCATGACCATATGAGCTCCATGTATAAAGTAGTTGTTATCTATGTGCAATAACATAACATGTATTGATCCTTGTGTATTGATTGGGGGCAGGGAGAGTATAGTTGGTTATGTGATCATTATCCCCAGTAGGTATCCATGTGCACTCCATAGCTGTATCCATGTGCAACCCAAGCTGTTTACATAACCAGTTCATGATCTAAATCACGTAGAAGGTTACATTTCTCTATTTACATATTATATCTCATTTTATAGCCTTTCTCTATTATTGATTCTTTTTACAGCGATTCGTGTATAGTTTTCTATAGCTTGCTTTATATGTCCAATCCTGATATAAACTGTTGTGAGAGATATGTGCTCGTTTCGTCCTGACTGGGCATGTTAAAAATTTTACAGGTGATGATGAAGAGTTCTGCCCTACTTATTATGGCATTGGCTTAGATGATACCGATGACGTGGACCCTCAGGAGGATCCAGCAGTCGCTGAGGACTTGCCCTTAGTCTAGCTGAGACTTAGTATTTTATTGTCTTTCTATTTGAGACATTGTGAGTTGTACTGGATATTTGTTCTGGTGGTTACACCTAGACTTTTATTTATATCTGTGACTCTTGTGATTTCCTCTTCTATTCCATCTTAGTGTTGTGATTGAGTTACTTATTATTATTCTCCATTCGGAGCTTATTCTAGACTGTGTTAGATATAGTGACTCAGGGCAGCGTTCTACCGCCGACACTGCGGCGTAGGCTGGGCGTACGTCACTTTTCGTACCCTTTCACTGGGTGCGGGTCGTGACACATTTTTAGTGGTGGCCCATACAGGTCTCCAATCACAACTAGTGTGATTTCGTAGCGGTACTCGAACTAGAGTGTCATTACAATCTGCAGTAGGATATAAGATATAAGTTAAGGTACTCAATCACATTAGGAAAACTCTTATCCAATTCTTGCTGTTAATTGTCTTCTTTTGAAAACAATTATCCTCCTTTGATGATTTCATTTTTTTCAGTAATTGATCCCTTGTTTGATCTGTCTTCAAGATAGTTAAGGAGACACGATTTTATCTCTCCGGTCCAAACAGGACCAGATTCGCATTAGTGCGATGTCGTGGTAGTACGGCAATTTAGTTGTATTACTACGAGCCTGCTATAGAGTATAGGAAGTAAGGTGTGAGAATGAGAGGATACTCAATCACTACTAGAATTTCCTGAGAGATTCCGGGGACGACCCTTAAGAATCTTATTTTGATCTTCGATTTAGATTCCCTTTTTCCTTATTTTAGTCCACCTTCCTCCCTTGATTCTTGCATCTTGTTTGAACTCTTTTCACCAATACCTTACTTTCTTGTGCTTAATAATGGTTAGGAAGATGGCTACACTGCTATATACTCATTGGTCAAACACATGGCTAGAAGGTATACATTGAGGAATTGGAATACACGGATACTTTGACTAAGTTATAAGAGCATTTTTCTAAAAGGATGATGATTAGTAGTTTGTAAGTTGGGATATTACCAAGGAAATTTATCTTGAGATTCTAAGTAGTAATCACCAGAGGATTATAAAATTATATTTTGATACTGGAGGAAAATAGTTAGAATCTATATAAATCGATTTCAGGAATTGATGTGATTCACGAATTATTGGATTATGATTATTCATCTTTGAACGTATATAGATTGGTTTGATAACGATAAAAAAAAAAAGGAGGTTGCATTATGAACTATTAAATTGAGTCGTACAAGTTGCAATGTATATGTTTATTGAATTTCAAATTTAAGTGGAAGCAATGATATTAAAAGTTTGGTTTAACATGTTGGGAAGATATAAAAACGTTCTTTTTGAAGAAGAAAAAAAACCTCAAATTTGGAATCGTGTCAATGGATTGAAGATTTAAAAATCTATTTAGATTTTGGTTTAAGAAGTAGTGATTATGTTTCAATGACTTAGAAAGAGAAATTATGGTTGATAAGTGCGTTAAAATACTGAGCTGTAATGCTAGATTGTCGTGATAAGCCGAGTGTCTATTTGAGGATTATTTGAAACAATTGGGAGTTTTAAAGTTATGAAGTGATATAGAATTTTATGGGTTCATGATTCATTAATTCTAGAGTTTAAAGTTGGATTGAAATGTTAAATTTTGGAAAGGTTAGTAGTAATATGATAAAAGTTACTATGAGATTCATGAAAATGATTTAAATGTTAGTCGTGGTTAGATTGGATGGCTTAGAGTGAATACAAATTGAGGTAGTTATTTTGAAATTTCTTTTTAAAGGAATGTAATGGTAGGCCACCAAGGTAACCTTAATGAGATAGAAGTGTTCCACACTAATTGCCATATCACTCATGACTATGATAGTAGTATATACTCAAGTGTTGTTAGTCGTCTGCCAAACTATGTGACTGTATCTCAACCTTGACTTACTCAATCTTCCCTCAAATCTAGATTTTTTTATTGTGACTTTCTAATCGTTAGTATTTAATCGTTCCTTAACAATATTCTCTCTTTAGATCTGTGTCCCTAAATTATTTCACTGGATTCTTAATTAAATTTATTTCATGTTTCAACTTGATTTCCTTTATTCTTGTATTAATTATCACCTCTTGAACCCTTACCTTCTATTTTAGATTCTTTGACGTCCCTTACCATGATACTAAATTACTTTCTGACTTAAATTCGAGATCCAACCATGACTCAATTTTTTCGACCCGACATGGGATGGTGTTCTCCTTGTTCCTTAAATGCTTAACCTTGTACCTTATCTTGATTGCTTGACCCGTTTAGTTAAGGATCTTGGACTATATTTTTCGTCTTCATCATTACTTCCCTTGCTTATATTTTGACTACCTTACGCTACTAATTTAGCCTTAGTTTTGCAAGCTTATCTTTTTTCCGAGCTTGATCATGACATATTTTATTGGGTCGACCCACTAATATATTATCTAATCAGAACCGGTGTATGATGGTCTGATCAACCTAGTGCACTTTGGTTCGCTTTCATATATTACTCTACGTGGATAGAGGCATAGTTAAAGTTGCCCTAGAGTCTCATCCACGACAGCTTTGGCAATTCTCCTTGAATTATTTTCGTCGTCTATGAATCACGTATTGTACTCAATAGCATCGTCTTTGAACTCTTTTTGCTTTTGTCTTTCACATATTTCAGAAAGACAAGGCACTAAATTTAATATGTCAACCCAAGGTATCACGTTTAGCTTCCTTATCAAAAGGAGGGAATTGGCTTATTTCTATATCCTCACAGTATTCTTAGGATTTCAATAGTGTTGAATTCTAAACCCTTGATTGCGACCAGTCGACTTAGTCATTCTCCTTATCATCCAATATTTGGAACCTTATTCAATTGAATTAATTCAATTGTGACATAGATTTCACGTCTTAGATACTCGTGCCCAGACTTCAATGACCTCGTTCTCCATCTTGCCCAAACCTCGATTCATCCTGGAATTGATCAACTTAGATCATATCGAGACTAAAATTTCTTATAGATATATATAGTGTGCTTGAATTTTGGTGTTATTGACAGTCGTGCTTAAAACTTTCGATTTTGATCATCCTTAGAATATTAATGCTTTATAGTTAATTTTAGTTATTTTTTTATCACCAGTTTTATATAGGATGATATATTGCCTTACAGCCCAATGATTTATTTTTTTTATCTTTTCCAGAATGGCACCCATGACCAGAGTCTGTCCCCAGTGCACAGCTGCAGATCCGGTTGAGACCGAGAATGTACTTCCCCCTTTCATTGCTCAAAAGGTGTTAGCAGCCTCACCGGAGAATTTTCCTCCATCTCCTATCCTTCAGGAGAGGGCTACAGTTCAGCCGGAGACTGAGGGCCTCCCTTTGCCTCCTGGAGTGGTATCCCATGCCATCCCTGATGGGGCTCATATTTACAGACTTCTTCAGGATGTGCAGGAGGTACAGATCAACTTGAGCTTATGAGAGAACAGAGTCTCAGTTTCCAACTGTTATGGGATTACATGCATTCGAGGGGGGAGCCTAGTCCCAAGAGAGCGAGAAGCAGTTTATACCCAGAGCCGCAGGAGTACCCAGGCTTCCAGCCTAGACCAGCCTATCCAGTTCATATTTCTGTCCAACAGAGGCCAGTTGAGTGGGTGCCTACCTGTACTTTCTGTAAGAAGCTTGGGCACGTATGGAAGGACTGTAGGAAGAGACTAGGATTGTGCATATTTTATGGATCAGCTGTACACAAGATACGAGACTATCCTACTACACCTGCCCCTAGTCGAGGCCTACCTCCGGGAGAGAGTTCCAGCTACCGGACCTGGTAGAGGTGAGTTCTTGACCCATACCTTATCCTATCTTGATGATTACTGTACCCTACCAAAATGTTTGTATGTTTGATACCTTATGACTATTTTTGATCTAGTATGACTATAGTGGCTAGACGACCAGACTGATTACCTGCCATAATCATGTATGATAATCTTTCCAACAGCATGATTTAGATAAGTTTCTTAAGACCATGATTGTTGGGGATTTGACCTAGAAGGAGTATGATTATTTTAATTTCGAGGACGAAATTATTTTAAGGAGGGTAGATTTGTCACACTCACTTTTCAATTTAAAGGGTATTTTAGTAATTGTGATTTATTTGAATTTTTATTATTTTATTTGAATTTTTATCTATTTATTAATTAGAGTGATTGCAGTGTGATTTGATTGGTTGTAGACTGGTGACTTGGTAGTATAAGTAGTTTGACCTTAGTCAACCTTCACTAGAAGCCTAATAATGTAATTAAATTTCACATTTTGGTTTTTAAAAATTATTTAGATTTAATCTCTATTTTTGGAGTGGTTTAAATAATTTTAGTCATTTTAACCATTTTAGCCTTTTGTGATTTTCAAGATATGTTGACTTGTGTTGTGCTAGCAACTGGTTTAACCTTAGTGGACATTGTATATGGGCCTAACCATTCATTAGAATTGTTATTTTTATTTTTAGAATTTATTTTAGGCATTAGATTATTTTTAAGGCTTTAATTGATTTATTTTAGCCTTTTTGCATGCAAGCCTTTAAGCCTTTTGACTTGGGCCCATTTCTACTTGAGAATGAGTTGGACCAAGTGTAACCCTAACCCTAGAGACCCCCTTGGCCGCCCAACAGCAGTAACCCCTCCCCCTTTCTTCATTTGTGAAGTTTTGTAGCCTCCACAAGGAAACCCTAATAGATCCACTTCTCCAAAACTCATAATTTCTTCATCTGGAGTCCGTTTCTTCCCAAACGAACTCCGTAGCACTCGTCGAGGAGAGGAGGATCTGCTGGAGCATTTCTAACAAGGAGGTGAAGGCTTTTGCTTGAGGGAAATTGACCGACACGACAACCGAGGGGCTCCATTCATTGAGTTTTTGACACTCAAAAGGTAAACCCTAATCTACCATAGTAAATCTGGAATTTCTTTCATTTTTGCATCCATATAGGTTCCCTAGAATTGCCCACAAAATTTGGTTGGATTTCGACTTCGTTTGATGGCGGTATCGGACACGTGTCGGTCCTTTACGGCACGTGTTCAACGAAATGTCGCTTAGGATAGAAAGTTACTGTTTTTCAATTCTGTCTTCATGGATGTTTAGATAATATTATTTTGATAAACTTTTGTGAAGACGGATTTGGTTTTGACAACGTACCAGTGGCGTTTAGGGCGACGGACGCACGTGCACGGATCCCGTGCACGAGGCCGTGCATGCCTTGCTGTCCGCGCATTGTTTCTCGATGCACAGACTGTATTTTCACGTGAAATTTCTTGAGCACGTGGGGGCAACCTCTGCCTCCCTGCTCGTAAAATTTTACGGCTTTTAGTTGAGCGAGCGCGGAGAAATCGTGCGTGCACCGCACGCAGGTGCGGGGCTGCGTGCACCGCTTTGGCGCAGCGTGTCGCTATGTCAGTGTGTCCTAGATCTACCCTAGGACCCCCCCAGCTACGTGCACAAGCACGGAGCTTTTCGTTGTGTGTGCGGCGCTCAAACGAGCTAGAACGCATGCACAAGCACGCGTTATCACGCGGTATCGGGAAATTCCGATACGCGTTCTGTGGACACGACACAGACACGATTTCGTACCTGAGAGTATACGAGCGCATCACGTGGGTCGAGACCAACGTGTATGCCGAGTTTCGCGGGTTCGTTTGGTGTATGTTGCATTTTGGGTCGTTGTGTGAAATGGTTGAGTTTTCTTTAAATTTCGATTTTTGAGTTAAATGCGATATTTTGATTTCCAGCTTCTTAGCTTACAAAATCTGAGTTTTAGGACTTATATGAGTTTTCGGATTTGTGGGAACCAACACTTGGGTTTATTTCATATTTTCTTATCAATTATGAGTATTTGCACTTTCTATATATAGCTATGTATACATATAGATATATAGCTATGTATACATATATATATATATATATATATATATATATATATATAACACCCCGTTGAAATCCATTGCTAATGCAAATATGTTGAGAATGGGTCGAGGGGGATTTAATTCCAGATTTTTGACTCTTTAATTTATCTCAAACCATTGCCAATCTTTTCAATTGAGCTTTTGTATATATATATATATATATATATATATATATATATATATATATATATATATATATATATATATATAAAAATATATATATATATATATATATATATATATATATATATATATATATATATGTCGTTTTCTTATTCCGTATATATGTATATAAGTATTATATTAAATTGTGATATACCATGGTTGTGTTCGCTATTTTTAATCTCAAAATTCACCTCATTTCAGTAAGCTCCAGGACACACACACGCACACCGTCATTTGTTAGATTTAAGGCTTTGTTTGTATTGTATATACACATGTGTGTATATACCTATATGTATATTGATATTTATGCTTGAGAACTCTCTTAGAATAGATTGTAGTTGTGTGTATAACTATGGGAGTCCTAGGACAAATTTGGTTTGTCTTTTTGAGCCTAGTTTAGTCGAATTGGCCGACAAGTTGACCAAATTGACAAAAGTCAACTTTGGGTCAAACTTGATCCAATTCAACTCAAACGAACTCCAAATGACCTAGAATTTTGTGTATGACCTAAAAATTAGTAGACGGACTAGTTGACCCAGGTTTGACCAGTGTTGACCAGGTTTGACTAGTGTTGACCGAGGGTTGACTTTGACCAAATTGGACCTAGAAGCATGTTGTCTTGCATTGTAGCTATTTCTTTTGATATTTTAGACTTGGTTGTGACATGTGTATATTTTAAATAGGTTTATATTGCCCCAGTTTAGCTATACTTCATCATCAGCAGTTCAGTTTGCCAGGCGAGTATATTCTCTAATCTTTTCATACTTCCTTGGATATATTCTCTTGTTATAGACTAGTATACTTGATGCTGACACGATGTTCACACGGATTAGTACCCTATGGATCTTTTCATGCGATGTTATCCCTTCGGATACATCGAGTATGTCATATTTATGTACTTTATTATGGCCATCATGTACTCCATGTATTCATATTTATCCATGTACACTCATGTGTTATTCATGTACACTCATGACCATATGAGCTCCATGTATAAAGTAGTTGTTATCCATGTGCAATAACATAACATGTATTGATCCTTGTGTATTGATTGGGGGCAGGGAGAGTGTAGTTGGTTATGTGATCATTATCCCCAGTAGGTATCCATGTGCACTCCATAGCTGTATCCATGTGCAACCCAAGCTGTTTATATAACCAATTCATGCTCTAAATCACGTAGAAGGTTACATTTCTCTATTTACATATTATATCTCATTTTATAGTCTCTCTATCTTATTGATTCTCTTTACAGTGATTCATGTATAGTTTTCTATAGCTTGCTTTATATGTCCAATCCTGATATGAACTGTTGTGAGAGATATGTGCTCGTTCCGTCCTGACTGGGCATGTTGAAAATTTTACAGGTGATGATGAAGAGTTCTGCCCTACTTATTATGGCATTGGCTTAGATGACTCCGGTGACGTGGACCCTCAGGAGGATCCAACAGTCGCTGAGGACTTGCCCTTAGTCTAGCTGAGACTTAGTATTTTATTGTCTTTCTATTTGAGACATTGTGAGTTGTACTGGATATTTGTTCTGGTGGTTACACCTAGACTTTTATTTATATCTATGACTCTTGTGATTTCCTCTTCTATTCCATCTTAGTGTTGTGATTGAGTTACTTATTATTATTCTCCATTCGGAGCTTATTCTAGACTGTGTTAGATATAGTGACTCAGGACAGCGTTCTACCGCCGACACTGCAGCGTAGGCTGGGCGTACGCCACTTCTCGTGCCTTTTCACTGGGTGTGGGTCGTGACAGGAGCTATCTGTCATGATGAGCACACTTCCAGCGCACCGTCGAGTGTTGCACCGGGTACATTTGTCTCCTGGGCGATGTACCCATTATTATATGTCTTAGGGTACATTTGTCTTCCGGCTGATGTACCCACTATTATAGGATACATTTGTCTCCCGGGCGACGTATCAACTATATACCATTGCATCCTTGGCTTGGATCATTCAGGTAGTAGCACGCAGGTAACTGGACTTGGATTTCTCAAACTTACATTTATTAGTAATTAGGATTGTGATAACCCTAGTTAGCTAATATATAAAGCCGTACTCATTGCATGGCCGTGATTATTGTATGGGATCTAGTCTAGTCTAGTTTTGTCTAGGTAGTGTCCAAATTTGTTTATTTCAGTGCATCTTTGTTTATGCTTTACTTTTGCCGATAAATGATTAGATACTAAAGTTTTGTTCAGGAGAAGGGTTACAACCCCGATCTTTGTTTGGTTTACGGGTTGTAACTTGGGTTCCTGATTATTTCCTAAGTCATCTTATCATTTGTCGTTCTATATAGATCTAACATGCTCACATGTCCAAGTTACCTAATATGCTCACATGCTCCAGTTACCTAACATGCTCATATGTTCCAGTTATCTAACATGCTCACATGTCCTGACTACTTAACATGCTCACATGTCTAGTTTTTCTTTTATGTTCCCATGCTTCCTTTTCGTTACATGTACATAATTTACATTCTGTCACATGTCCTTTACTTTATGCTACATGTTGCTTTACTTATTATCTTTTCTATTCTCGGGATAAGTGCATTGGTAGCGCACGAGTCTCGATTTACTTTTACTTAATTCTGTCTCTATCCGTTGCTATGATTTGCATGCTAATTTTTGTTCATTGTTTGGCTTCCTTTGTGGTACTTGCTATTGGGGGTCTGACCCCACTGGTTTTGTTTGGCCAGATTTGATAGAGGAGCCCGAAGGATCTTCCGTACCATCTACTCGACGGTGACTACCCGGAGCACCAGAGTACCTTAGTATATTTTTTATTTCATTCTTCCACTAGTTATGTACATTATTCTTTTGTGGCGTTTAGCCTCCGAGCACGTGTTTAGCTCGTGTTTTGGACTTAACATTTCGCCTACAGGCCAGAACATGATTTGCATTATTCTAGACTATAACTAGAGCTTATCATGTATGACTATTACTCTTGCTAGTCTTCACTCTGTATTACTAGCTTCCTGAGCATTGATATATGATAGTTTGGGACGCTTTACCATTTTATATTCCAGTTGATCTTACTTCTTGTACATTGTTTACTGCCTGTGATTGAGATACCTAGGATTGCTTGACCTAGGATCAACTGTTGGCGTGTAGTAGTAACCCCCATCTATACAGCTTATACGTTATTTCAGAGTATTGGAGTACTTTTGTATACGTTGCTTGCCTGGTCCGTCCCTACTTGCCAGTATTCTGGTTCTGCGGCGTGACATATACAAAGATTGAATATGTGAATAACAACAAATAAGGGGAGTGCTTCACTCTTGGCCACACATGTCTTATGGACCAGAAGAAAGGGAGGAGTAGTTTACTCCTGGCCACACATGTGTCTATGGACCAAGTAAGCAAAAGACTAAGCAAAAATATTATAATCTAGATTAACTAATATTCTTCTCCGTAATCTAGATTTGATCCAGGTTGATAACTCCAAGCATCTGCTGCATCTCGGCAAATTTTACTCTGGCGAGAGCTTTCGTAAAAATGTCGGTACGTTGCTTTCCAGTGCACACAAACTCTACCTTTATCTGGCCTTTTTTAACACACTCGCGAATGAAGTGAAAGCGAGTATCAATGTGCTTGTTGCGCCCATGAAACATAGAGTTCTTCGTCAACACAATTGCAGACTTGTTGTCGACATAGAGTGTAACTGGCTTAGGTTCGCGACCATTCACATCACTAAGCAGATTCCTCCTCCACAAAGCTTGACACGCTGCACCCGTTGCCGCCATGAACTCAGCTTCACAGGAGGACAATGCGACAGTTTTCTGCTTCTGAGACGCCCAAGTGATCAGGTTCTTGTTGAGGTAGAACGCCATTCTACTGGTGCTCCTCCTATCGTCGACATCTCTGACTAAGTTGCTGTCAGTGAATCCGTACAGTTCATCTTCAGTATGTCATCTTTCGTACATGAGTCCATACTCAAGTGTTCCCTTCATATATCTGAGGATCTGTTTTACAGCCTGGTAATGCGTGGTTGTTGGCTTCTCCATATACCTACTCACCATTCCAACAGCATAAGAAATATCCGGACGAGTGTGAGTTAAGTACCTGAGACAGCCAACGATGCGCCTATATTGCGTCGAATTGACTAGGGTTCCTTTAAGGTCCTTGCTAAGTAACAGTTTAGCTTCCATGGGATACTTCGTCGGATTACAATCTTCCATTCTAAACTGCTGCAATACTCTCTTCGTATACGCTGATTGCTTCAGTGTAATGCGATCACCCCGTTGGTCTACCTCTATACCAAGGTAGTAGGAGAGTAACCCAAGGTCACTCATCTCAAATTTCTGTATCATCTACTGCTTGTAAGCCTTTACTGCAGTTGCTTTTGCGCCTATAATGATTAAGTCATCAACATACACTCTGACAATGAGTTCACCCTCTTCATTGTTCTTCGTGTACACCGCATGCTCTTGAGTGCATCTAATGAATCCTAGATCCTTTAGGAAGCTGTCCAGGCATATGTTCCAGGCCCTCGGTGCTTACCGCAAACCATAGGGAGCCTTGAACATTCTATACACCTTGTGCTCCTAGTTATTGACGATAAAGCCTTCGGTTTGAGCAACATATACCTCCTCTTTGAGGTCACCATTCAGGAATGCAGATTTGACGTCCAAGTGGTGAACCTCCCATCCATGTTGGGCTGCGAGAGCGATAATCAAGCGAACTGTGTCGAGTCTGGCCACTAGAGCAAACACTTCATCAAAATCAACTCCATGCTGCTGGACGTACCCCTTTGCACAAGTCTAGCTTTGTGCTTGAGGATCTTGCCTTCACTGTTTCTCTTCACCTTGTATACCTATTTTAGACCGATGGGTTTATGCCCAGATGGTAACACAGTAAGCACCCAAGTCCCATTCTTCTCGATGGCTTCTAACTCCTTCTTCATAGCTTCCCGCCACTCATGCTCAAGTGCAGCATCTTGAAAGTTTTTTGGTTCTTCAGCCGACAAAAATAGCATCTCTGGATCAAGAGGTGTCTCCTCAGTTTCAGCATATATGTCAGCAATTGAGCGGTATCTCCTTGGCTCGCTTGAGACTGTCGTCGGTGTGGGTGAGCCGCTTAAAGTTGAGGCTGCAGCTTGTGGTGTCGTAGGCTCCATTGACGACATCGTCGCTCCGTGCATCGTAGGTGTTACCGCATCTTTCGTGCCCTCTGGCGTGTGTACAGCCTCGTCCACCACTCTCTGTGGAGTGATTATTGTCTCGACAACAGGATCTTCGACTGAGATATCTACCCAGCCTTGTGGTTCGGTACCGTCACCATTGTTCCAGTCCCATCTCCTTTCTTCCTCGAACACGACATCCCTGCTCACCTGGATCTTGCTGCATTAAGGATTATAGAGGCGGTACATTTTATAGCCCTCTTCCATGCCAAGGTACACCAATGACGTGCTTCGGTCATCAAGTTTCTTGTGATGAGGACCTACAGTCTTCATGTGTGCTACGCATCTAAAGATCCTTAAGTGTTCCAGGTTCGGTTTCTTACCAGTCCAGGCTTCATACGGCGTGAGCGTTGTCACGACCCGCACCCGCTTTTCGGATACGAGACGTGTCCAAGCCAGCCTACGCCGCAGAGTCGGCGGTAGAACGCTGTCAAGCCCGCAAGAAATAAATGCTCAAAATAAAACAATATTGCTCATTCACCTTTCTAAGTTTATTATAATGTTTACATCATTTAAAATTAAAGAAAATACAAGATTTTACAATTAATGAAATATTACAACCGCTATCTATTTCTAGGTCGGCCTCAGCATACCCATGTCTTTCCAGTGCTAAGAGTGATCGCGGCTAAACCTAAAAAATGTTGGTTTCCAGTCAGGAATGGAAGAAGTACACAAACCGACGACAATACGAAAACACAATAGAATTAACAAGACATGAAAATAACATATGAGAGATAAAACTGGAAAGAAAACTAATGACATGGCACGGTAGAGATAAAAAGGAAAAATAAAAGACATCTACCTAGGTGGTGTGAAATATCTGTTTCGACATGTGAACGGCTAGGGGGTAAATACGGCTCACTGCACGTGTCGTGTGCAGCTGCTATCATTCACGATTAGACAATGGAATAGTTCTGGGTAGTTCACATGTATACTAAGATATTTCTCCTCCCGACTACTCCGTGTGACAAGCGTGTAAACAAGCAGCAAGATATATGTATAGACATGAAATGAGAAGACTACTATGAATCGAAAGCAATCAGAAAGTGCACTTGCCTGAGGTCCTTAGCTGGAGAAACCAATACTATACCACACAATGAGCCACAATCAGTCAATACATGCAGAAGTCTCCAGATGCTGAAATAAACAGTACCAATATTCTTAAAATAGTCAAATTAGCTAGGATTGCCTGTCCTTAAGTCCAATTCGGGACACAGGAGCAAAACGGTAATTTTGGGCAAAAACGATGTCCGCCGTTGGACCCGCTTTGCACCGAAATACATGCCAGAGTCAACGGTCTCTAAAGTCATCAAACTACATGTCTACGGATCCGATTTTCCGATACGAATCCAACGATATGTCCAATTTTGGATTCCGAGGGGCCGTGCACAAAATCGCCCGTTGAGTGGGACCGTGGGGCCCGCAAAACGACGTGCGATTCAACTGTCTCAGAATTGGACCAAACTTGGCATACAGGACCAGAAAAACGATACGGTCCTGTTGGCACAAGTTTCGTCTCGATCTGACGAGCGTGCACAAAGTTATGACTGAATTTGCATTGCGCGGATACGGGCGATTCCGACGGATACGCATCAAATTCGTCGCGCACACGCGACCAATTTGAATTCCGCCAAAGCCCACACGTCCACGAAACCATTACGCACCTTTCGATGCTTTTGGTCCGCGACCACGTCGCCTGGAATGACGGGACGGACGTGGTATCGAGCGATTTCTAGAATTTCTATTAATTAAAAAACATGTTTTTTGGGAACTTTGGATTCGAATATAATTGTATACAGTGCATAAAAAAATAAACCATCAGAAGGAGATGGAAGAGGTATATGGGGTCTAGAATTTCTGTTCAGGAGTTTCTTAAAGACTGTTGCTAGGTTGATCATAATTCCTCTCCAAACGTGGGGGTTCTGGGTCGTTTTGGTTCTGTTTCGGACAGGAATTTCCCCAACTTTGGGTCGAGTTCCTGATCGAAACAATGGGTTACGAATAAATCCTCTTGAAGGGATAGGAAGGCAGTCAGGTTGTCTATTCATAGAAGTTTACGGTTCATGGTTTCATTAACCAGGGAGGAAGAAAAACACGTTCGAAAACGGACCTGTGGGTGTACTGCGCGGCTGTGATCCTCGCGCGCGCGCGCGAGTGCGGCCTGGCCGGCCTCCGGCGGTCCTCCGGCGACGCGCGGCCGTCGGGGGTGGTCGTCTGTCATTGGGGAAGGCTCTGGGTGGTCGCACGGCGGTCAGGCATTTAGGGTTTTAGAGTTTTGATCGGTTTCCTCTACTATGCATCCGGTTCTAAATATGATACTGCTGAATTTATACAGAGCCGAGGGCTCTGGGCTCTCGGTTAATTGGCCGACCATGCTCAGCTGAGGGGCCGTTGGGCTGGGCTGGCCTGGCTGGTTTCTTATTTTTTTTATTCTTTCTTTTCTATTTCCTATTCCTATTACTATTTACTATTAACATATAATATCCCCCTATATATAAATATCTATATATGTATATTCACACACAAATATACCTATATAATAATATGACCACAATTTTTAAATAGTTTCATAAAAATATTTTTATCTATTATACATATATATTTATATATGTATATATACATAAATGCTTATGTACATATATACATATATATTTACACACATTTTATATACATATTTATTTATACGTACACACACATATTTATATTTATACACTATATTTATGTACACATACAAATACACATATTCGCACATATAGTTATATTTATACATACCCATACGCGCATTTATATATATATATTTATATACACATTTATATATGTAATTATATATATATATATACACGTACACACATATTTATATATACATTTATGTATACACACACGTATACACTTACACATATATTATAGTATATATATTTATGTATATACATTCACATACACATATATATAATATATATATACACATAATCTATAAATCACATTACAACAATTTAATATAACAATTAAATATAATAAATAATTATTTATAAATTCTAAAAAAAATCACCATTTAAATGAAATACATAATAATAAAATATTTTCAGAATTTCCGGGAAGGGGAGCTACAAATCTACCCACCTTAAAAATAATTTTGTCCTCGAAATTCTAACTTATACACATGTCTAAAATAAGAAAATAATAATACATAAATAAATCCACTATTACCACAATCTTCTCAAATTTTAATTCCTCAAAAAAATAGTTTGTATTCCTCTCCTAGCCATATAACCTCCAGGACTTTTACCCACCTTTGGTCACACTACTCCTTACACTAAAATCTTAAAATCTTCTAACTGGTTGCTAACAATTCTACCAACAAATACCTACGGCATAAGGCGGCTATAATCCTATTATATCTATCAAGCAATCCAAAATTTAAGCAACTCATTTACATTGGTAGCTAAGAAATATTGGCGAATTCTAATAAGTATGACCGTTTGTCACTCTACAATAGGAAGGACAGGAAGATAAAGAAAATAATAGAGAGCGAATATGAAGCTTCCAGAGCGGTAGAGGGTATCCAATGGTACCGATAGAAAGAATGTTTACGAACCATTGACTTATTTGCTAGATGGGATTACTCTAGTCTAGTCACTTGCCAATTCGAAGAACCCTTCGTTTCTTAGAGGGGCTTGCAATCCATACAATACATAAATTTCGTTCTCAAAATTACTCTAAACAGGTTCTATGATAGAATGGAATTTCGAGAACTCAAGATTGTGATCTTTTTCGTGGTTATTTAAACACACGAGTAAGAAATATAAATGCAATACAAGATCGTATCTCAACTTCCAGGTAGATGGAATTAGGGTTACAAACGACTACACGTTTTAAGAGGTGGAGACTACACAGTAGGTATGGGGACCTATTTCGAACAGTTCGGTTTTATAGCCCGAAAATAGTGGTATGCTTGGATGGGTTTCACTAGGACTTAATGGGCTTCCTGATTGGACACCTCTCATTGATTGGATGAATCTTGGATTTCAATCTATATGGACTGGACAAGATCCCAATGATAAAACCGTTTCTACCAGTTAGGGTAACCTAGAATAGGTTTCAACCCAAGTGGTTGAGCTAGTTGCTAGTCGGGAAGTATACTGGTATCATGGTATGGGTTATAGTTGGTCCTTTTAACCTGAAAGTCGTAGCACAAAAATAGAGTACAAGGGGACAGGTTTGAATGGGACATGATATACCTAGATGAATGTGGACTTGTCTATATCTTGCATGTAAAATTTGTTGGAAGGTAACAACTGGCCCCGTGCTCCGAATATTAATGACACGGCCGGGAACACAAAATGATCTAAATGAAAAGTGGGGGTCCAAGGGCACTAATAATCATCCCAATGGAAATTATTCGAATCACTCGGTAATCCCGGTATTTCCTAAATTTAGAAGGCTTACAGTCTACCCACCTTAGAAGCTAGGATATGGATTTAGAAGGATTCCAAAATTCGAATATTGTGTCTCGACTCTTGTTAATGAAGAATGAGGCACGACGTGACGGGATACGGTAGATATAGTCAAGTCAAGGGTCGTTCCTCAATAAATGGAAAACGAGTGCGTGTGCAATGGCACATGGTCGATAACATAGAATGACCTACTCGTCCACAGTATACATGAGTTGTCAACGGGGTAACCAACTCTAAGGCACATCATATGAAAGGATTTCTAACAACTGAGTCATGAATTCCTATTGGGGTCAAACCTGCCAGACTATTGTTACAAGGGTTCTAGTTGAAGCAAGCTTCAAACAAATGGTTAGGGGTACACAACATTTGGTCTCTGGGGAATAGGTAGTCTCCTAGGTTAGCATTTGGTCAAGGAGAAAGATCCTAATCATTCTCGGACTCCAATGACTAGAAGATCCGGATAGTAGGTTTTAGGGCTGAAAGGAGGACGAGTAACTCAAGGTAAGGTTCCAGTCACAGGGCTGGCCGATGGTAGTTACCCTTGCGTATACAACTATCATAGCCATTGGAATACTCTGCATCTATCTATCAATTACGAGCTTTCGTCTTTCTAATTGGTGAAAGACAAAACAATAAAGAGTTCAAGAGAGAAGTCACTGAATACAATTACGTGATTCAAAGGCGAATGTATTATTCAAGAGGAATTGCCAAAGCAGTCGTGGATGAGATCCTAGAGACATCTACATCTCAATCCATGTAGGGTAATTAGATGAAGAGCGAACCAATTGCATCATGGTTGATCAGACCGTAATACAATGATTCTGATTAGACAATATATTAGCGGGCGCCCCCAATAAACATATGTCTCGAATCAAGCTCGATAAAAGAGTAAGCTTGCAAAAACTAGACCGTACTAGCAGCATTGGTCAAGAGAGTCAAAATATAGATATGCGAGATTTTTGAAAAGAGGAAAAAGTAGTTTGGGTTTTGGGAAAATCAAACCTTACCTGCTGGTCTTGCTTATACAGTCAATCCTACTATCTATAAGGCCTTGGTCGACTAATTGGTTATGGGCTTCTTAATTCTATATTCTAGGCAAACCTGTTAGTGCCTGTCAATTACCCTATCAATAGATCACAAGAACCACCTAACGCTGGGTTGAAAGACATGCTACTGAACTTTCACTAGCTTTGGCCTTAGGTCTTATGGTACACACAGGGCATTCCCTATCCTCTATAGTATCCTAAACTGACAATCACGCCTGAAGTCATTTTACCGAGAATTATGCCTCACCCGTATACTCAGGCTGCGGTAAACTCTTGGTTCCGTGATTCAGCAGTGATATGCTATCAGGTACTCCACCTTATACTGACACAAGGGTATCTAAGATCTGAGAGGTCAACTACGACATAGTTTTAGCAATGTTCTATAATCTATGATCCTCAAAATGGTTTCATTTCTATGGGTTGTGCTTCGCCAGTGCGCTGCTGGCTGCAGTGAACCCACACTATCCACTCTCAACAATTGGCGACAGTACACTGATGTCTAGTCATCGCAGTCATTTAATTACTCTAACTATATTCCTAAGGACTTCAAGGAGCTGCTAGAGTTTCAAGCTAGTGGATTATGATAGAGCGTAAACATCTACCTATGAGTCTCAATCCTTAAAGTAAAAGGTTAACTGGGAAGAAAATAACTGAAGACAGGAAAATAAGAACCTCCTAACATTTATCTCATATATATTTCAAATGATTGAGAGAAAAAAAAACTTTTAAATCAATTTACCTCAAGATTCACATACGAAAAACAGAATCATGAATTATGAATCAAGTCCTTACAGCAAAATAGAATTTAAATAGACAATTCTAATTTATAGTATGATGTTTATATCTAACAGAGCAAAAGAAAACTGAACAAGTTATCAAGATCAAAGCCTTAATTATAAGTAAGCCTAAGTGAATGGTATATCCACATCGGATCATATCGTCATATCAAGGTAAGAGTGTGCCTATGGGGATCTAGCAAGCAATCCAAATTTAATAATTCTAAATTGCATGGCCTATCTAACAACCTTAACTACCCGATTAGTCAATTGAATAAGGGACCCTTATCCTAGTTGTTCACCTAGATTTTTTTAATCCTAATTGTGAATGAGCATTTCCTGGGCGTAGGCTCGCAGCAGTACGACTAATATGGTACTACCGCGATTTCGCAATCTTTTGTGAAAGCGGACCTGCATGGGCCACCACAAAAACTTGTCACGACCCGTACCCGCTTTTCGGATACGAGACGTGTCCAAGCCAGCCTACGCCGCAGAGTCGGCGGTAGAACGCTGTCAAGCCCGCAAGAAATAAATGCTCAAAATAAAACAATATTGCTCATTCACCTTTCTAAGTTTATTACAATGTTTACATCATTTAAAATTAAAAAAAATACAAGATTTTACAATTAATGAAATATTACAACCGCTATCTATTTCTAGGTCGGCCTCAGCATACCCATGTCTTTCCAGTGCTAAGAGTGATCGCGGCTAAACCTGAAAAATATTGGTTTCCAGTCAGGAATGGAACAAGTACACAAACCGACGACAATACGAAAACACAATAGAATTAACAAGACATGAAAATAACATATGAGAGATAAAACTGGAAAGAAAACTGATGACATGGCACGGTAGAGATAAAAAGGAAAAATAAAAGACATCTACCTAGGTGGTGTGAAATATCTGTTTCGACATGTGAACGGCTAGGGGGTAAATACGGCTTACTGCACGTGTCGTGTGCAGCTGCTATCATTCACGATTAGACAATGGGATAGTTCTGGGTAGTTCACATGTATACTAAGATATTTCCCCTCCCGACTACTCCGTGTGACAAGCGTGTAAACAAGCAGCAAGATATATGTATAGACATGAAATGAGAAGACTACTATGAATCGAAAGCAATCAGAAAGTGCACTTGCCTGAGGTCCTTAGCTGGAGAAACCAATACTATACCACACAATGAGCCACAATCAGTCAACACATGCAGAAGTCTCCAGATGCTGAAATAAACAGTACCAATATTCTTAAAATAGTCAAATTAGCTAGGATTGCCTATCCTTAAGTCCAATTCGGGACACAGGGGCAAAACGGTAATTTCGGGCAAAAATGATGTCCGCCGTTGGACCTGCTTTGCACCAAAATGTGTGCCAGAGTCAACGGTCTCTAAAGTCGTCAAACTACATTTCTACGGATCCGGTTTTCCGATACGAACCCAACGGTATGTCCAATTTTGGATTCCGAGGGGCCGTGCACAAAATCGCCCGTTGAATAGGACCGTGGGGCCCGCAAAACGACGTGCGATTCAACTGTCTCAGAATTGGACCAAACTTGGCATAAAGGACCAGAAAAATGATACGGTCCTGTTGGCGCAAGTTTCATCTCGATCTGACGAGCGTGCACGAAGTTATGACTGAATTTGCATTGCACGGATACGGGCGATTCTGACGGATACGTATCAAATTCGTCGCGCACACGCGACCAATTTGAATTCCGCCAAAGCCCACACGTCCACGAAACCATTACGCACCTTTCAATGCTTTTGGTTCGCGACCACGTCGCCCGAAATGGCGGGACGGACGTGGTATCGAGCGATTTCTAGAATTTCTATTAATTAAAAAACATGTTTTTCGGGAACTTTGGATTCGAATATAATTGTATACAGTACATAAAAAAATAAACCATCAGAAGGAGATGGAAGAGCTATATGGGGTCTAGAATTTCTGTTCAGGAGTTTCTTAAAGACTGTTGCTAGGTTGATCAGAATTCCTCTCCAAACGTGGGGGTTCTGGGTCGTTTTGGTTCTATTTCGGACAGGAATTTCCCCAACTTTGGGTCGAGTTCCTGATCGAAACAATGGGTTACGAATAAATCCTCTTGAAGGGATAGGAAGGCGATCAGGTTGTCTATTCATAGAAGTTTACGGTTCATGGTTTCATTAACCAGGGAGGAAGAAAAACACGTTCGAAAACGGACCTGTGGGTGTACTGCGCGGCTGTGATCCTCGCGCGGACGCGCGCGAGTGCGGCCTGGCCGGCCTCCGGCGGTCCTCCGGCGACGCGCGGCCGTCGGGGGTGGTCGTCTGTCATTGGGGAAGGCTCTGGGTGGTCGTACGGCGTTTAGGGTTTTAGAGTTTTGATCGGTTTCCTCTACTATGCATCCGGTTCTAAATATGATACTGTTGAATTTATACAGAGCCGAGGGCTCTGGGCTCTCGGTTAATTGGCCGACCATGCTCAGCAGAGGGGCTGTTGGGCTGGGCTGGCCTGGCTTTGGCTGGGCTGGCCTGGCTGGTTTCTTATTTTTTTTTATTCTTTCTTTTCTATTTCCTATTCCTATTACTATTTACTATTAACATATAATATCCCCCTATATATAAATATCTATATATGTATATTCACACACAAATATACCTATATAATAATACGACCACAATTTCTAAATAGTTTCATAAAAATATTTTTATCTATTATACATATATATTTATATATGTATATATACATAAATGCTTATGTACATATATACATATATATTTACACACATTTTATATACATATTTATTTATACGTACACACACATATTTATATTTATACACTATATTTATGTACACATACAAATACCCATATTCGCACATATAGTTATATTTATACATACCCATACGCGCATTTATATATATATATATATATATATATATATATATATATATATATATATATATATATATATATATATATATATATATATATATATATATATATATATATATATATATATATATGTAATTATATATATATACACGTACACACATATTTATATATACATTTATGTATACACACACGTATACACTTACACATATATTATAGTATATATATTTATGTATATACATTCACATACACATATATATAATATATATATACACATAATCTATAAATCACATTACAACAATTTAATATAACAATTAAATATAATAAATAATTATTTATAAATTCTAAAAAAAAATCACCATTTAAATGAAATACATAATAATAAAATATTTTCAGAATTTTCGGGAAGGGGAGCTACAAGCGTACCGAGAGCTTTAGTTGGCAACCGGTTGAGCAGATATACAGCGTGTCTGACCGCCTTGCCCTACATGCTTCCAGGAACATGCATGCTCTTGAGCAGGCTCCTTGTCGTTGCCATCACGGTGCGATTCCGGCACTCCACTATGCCATTCTGTTGTGGCATATATGGTGCGGTAAGGTGACGTTGTATGCCTTCGCCTTCACAGAAGCTTGTGAATTCCTTGGACAGGAACTCACCTCCTCAATCAATTTTGAGTGTCTTCATCTTGTTGTCACACTCATTCTCTATAAGAGACTTGAATTTCTTGAAAGCATCAAAGGCATCTCTTTTTTCTTTGAGCATATACACCCACATCATGCGACTGAAGTCATCAATAAGTAGAAGAAAATACTGGTTACTTGCAAGTGTAGCGGGTGTAATCGGGCCACAAGTGTCGGCATGCACAAGTTGCAGTATCTTCTCAGCTCTGTAGCTTGTCTGCAGAGGGAACAGTAATTGTGCTTGTTTGGCGATGAGGCACCCATCACCGAGCTGGTTTGGGTGAGAAATCATTGGCAGTCCGTTGGCCATTCCCTTCTCTGTCATCATCTTAAGCGCAAAGAAATTCACGTGCCCGAGCCTTGCATGCCACAACTAGGCTGGGTCTTGTACTTTGGCCATTAGACATATCGGCCTATAAGATTCAAGAGCTATCTTGTACAGGCGATTAGGCGATCTCCTCATCTTCATCAGCAGGATGTCGTTCCTGTCGAACACACTCAAGTAGGAGCCGACAATCTCCACCTTGCCTCCATCTTCCGTTAATTGACCAAGGCTAAATATATTACTTCTTAAGCTTGGAATGAAGTATACCTTCGACAAAAGTTTTTGTTCCCCTTTCTTGCATTGGAGTAGGATTGATCCCTTGCCCTCAATCTGTACGGTTGAGTCGTCGCCAAACTTGACATGACCGGTGATATTCTGATCAAGGTCCTTGAACTTTCCTCGGTGGTCCGTCATGTGGTTGTTAGCGTCGTTGTCAAGGTACCAAACGTCGGTGTTGGCCTGCACTTCTCTAGCTCTGCGCAAGTCTTGTTCTATCTTCTCTTCATTGAGCATGACGAGGTCAGGCGTCTCCTCCTGAGTCTCTCCCAGCTTCAATGCGGCCTCCTAGTCTTGCGCTCGTGCAAGGTTCGCCTCCTCAATACGATGCTTGTTGCGACACTCCGAAGCATAGTACCCAAAGTTTTCACAATTGAAGCACTTGATTTTTGACTTGTCACGGTTAGAGCCTGAGCCACAAGTCCCCTCACCCTCTTGGTGTTGCACTATTTGGCCGCCACGGCCACCCCTGCCACGCCCGCGACCATGGGGCTTGCTACGGCCCCGATCGTCGCTAAAGTGCCCATTTTCTCTCGACAAAGAATCGGCGTCGCCTTCCTTCGACCGCGCCTGCCACTCAGCTTGAGTAACCAAGAGTTGTCCGTTGCTGCTCTTGCCTCGACCGTGTATTCGTTTTTCGTACGCTTTGAGGCGACTGATCGCTTCCTCGACCGGCATGGTCTCCACATCCACAAACTGCTCGATCACAGCAATGACATGCAGGTACTTGTATGGGATGAAGACGAGTAGCTTCTTGACGATGACGATGTCCTCCATCTCGTCTCCCAATCTACGAATCTTGTTTGCGAGGGTCGTCAATTTTCCTGCAAACTCATCGATGGAGTCTGTCTCCTTCAAACGAAGAGCCTCGAACTCACACTTCAAGGTTTGAATCCTTGCCTTCTTCACCCGATCAGCACCTAGGTACCTTGTCTTCAGGCTTTTCCAAGCTTTCTTAGCCATTTTGTGATTGGCCAGCTAGAGTAGGATTTCCTCGGGGACAGCTTGGAAAATGCACGCTAACGCCATCTTGTCCTTCTTCTTTTCTACGACCACCCCGGCCGCGGGTTCAATGGCATCCCAAACGCCTTGAGCCTCCTTGAAGACCTTCATCTTGATCGCCCAACTGGAGTATACAGAAGCATGGAAAATATGGGGTTCATGCGGATCACAACTGGCCGCATAAGTACTTTGGGACAAGTTGGTCCACATAAAGAAGAGTTGTATGACAGAATCGGCATGCTCCCTGCGGCCCATCTTCACCGTCTCGCAACCACACTGATTTGAGCCGCAGAATAAAGAGTTACTTATGCGGCCAGGCTGATCAGCCCTTCTGATAAAGCTGACAAACTCTGTCAAAATTGATAAAACTGACAGCTCTGACAGCTCTGACACTCTGACAAAATGAAGATAAGACGTAATCAGACAAAATGTTATGTCACCAGACTAGACATAATCATGCGGCCAGAAGGACTGCGACCCGAGTCGCATGAACCTTATGCGGCTCAATCTATGTGCTTCATGCGGCCAAGGTTGACTGCAATCTGAACCGCATGAGCTTTATGCGGCCCAGAATATAGAACCTATGCGGCTCAAAAGTCCCCAAGCTACATGCGGACTAAGGAAGACTGCGACTTAAGCCACATTAGTCTTGTGCGGCCCAGCATGGCCGGACACTGAAAGGCCTATGCGGCTCAAAATAACTCAAGCAGACTGATCCTATCCTGCGATAGGACACGTGGCAGGCTGACCAAGTCTCAACTACCCAGATTTGCTACAATAAAATCTTAAAAAGTCACCAGCTGGCAGCCAAAGATCGGATCTTTGTGTGCTGTTGTAGCCACGTGGTCACGTGGCCATCTATGCGGTTCAAAATATTCTTCATCTCGAAATCACTATAAATAGCAGGGTACCACACTCATGCTAAAGGTTGGCAACCTACGAAGGATAATTTCTTCAAGAGCAAGGATTGTGTCGGATAGTCCAAGGAGTAAGGCAGAGTTGCTACACTTTTTCGAGCCTCTATCATTACCCCCCAGAATCAAAAACTAAATAATTGTACTTAGATTGTTTCCTAGGATTTCTTTCTAGTCTTTCTCTTGTACAAGCGAGTTTGCAATCAAGTTCAATTCCTCTGTAATTTTTGTTCTTGATATTTTATGGCAAATACGATGGCAAATCTGCTGGGGACAACCTTCTCTTCTGATGAGAAGTTGGTGACGTAATCCGACGCATCCAAACTCGACTCTGCGCAGCAAATGCTCGTGGTTCGTTTTGACCAATGAGCATTCGAAGAAATGCTCTCTGAAGGGAGCGCTAGACCATCGCAGAATCAAGCCAACCCAAAGAGAACCCGCAGGATGTCGAAGCACAAAACTGTTGCCCTCGACTAAATTCTCGAAAAAGCTCCTTCTGCGGCCGAAGACGATGATCAAGACTCTGCTACGGCCTTGCTTTCGACCGCAGAGAACCCCACTGTCCCCAAATCCAGCAAAGGAAAACACTATGATGCTAAGTTTTTGGGGACACAAGAAAAATCCATACGGACGAGGAAGAGGCCGCATAAGATAGATGGGCAGATGACCCATGCGACTGTCAACTCTGGCCACAGGCAGATGGCCCATACGGCAGCCAACTCTGGCCACAGGATGATGGCCCATGAGGCAACCAACTCTGGTCGCAGGTAGATGGCCCATGCGACAGCCAATCCTGGCCGCAGACAGAGTGTCTCATACGGTCCTGTCAGAAGCTCTGTGTTCGACCGTCTCTCATGCGGGCCCAACTCCATGCGGCCCATTAAGAATTTCGAATATTCCAATTTGGACTCTTCTCATTATGCGCCTTCAGGTGCTAAATCGAAGAATTCTAGGGTAGTACGGGCCCAACAAGCCCAGTCAACTGTCCAAGTTGCCGACCGTCAGCGGGCACCGTTAACTGTTATACGGGCTCCTGATGGAAAGTTGTACAGAACCACCCGTGTCCAGTCCCCCAGGGCTAACGGATAGGGTGGGTATCAAAAGTCTTCCTCCAACAATCGAGAGCAGGTGCTTTTACTAGCCTCGGATTTGGGAGCAAACATGATACCTACGCACCCGTGTGCTCGGGATACCCGAGTCCACAAATTAGATACAAAGGTAGATTAGCCTGTTATTGACTTGCGAGAGGAGATTACTCACAAACACAAGGAGAATGAAGCAACCTTAGCATGCGATGAGCCCCTCTCGGGATGTCGTTGCACCCAAGTCATCATCAACTGCTGTTGTGACAAGTCGGCAGCACCTGAAGATCGAAAGTCTGTTTTCCAACGACTGCACCAGCCAGCACCTTTCCAACAACAGCTTGAGAAAAAGGTACAAATTCCGGGAGACGAGGAATTTTCTTTCGCCTCCTCTAATTCAACCCAGAAGGTTTTTCCCGGCAAGGGAGGAAAAAAGACAGGCTCTTCCATCCCGGCAATCTCTGCCAGCACTGCAAGAAAACTCTCATCTAGAGGATTGCCACCGACAACCACAGGGGGTGTCTACCTAGGCACTCGATCCAGAAAGAATCTTCCAACACCTTGGGGTGCATCCTCGACCTCCCTGGGGTTAGATGTAGCCGAGGGTAGCAGTCCCCTCAATGTATGCGACAACCCGGTGTTCCAAGAGCATACACAGGGGGTAGCGATCCATTGGAATTATGCAACGGACATGGACGTCCCTGAGTAACCGCCTTCGCCAAGACGATGCGGCTTCCTGCACAGGGGGTAGCACCCCTTCCGAGTCCAAAGAGGAAGACATTTCGACATTCTCCGATAATTTTTCGGTACGGAAGTACGACACGGAGAGCACCCCTTCTTCGATCCCTTACACGTCTACCCACGTGCATACAGTCTTTGCGGCCGGCGATGATCATGAAGCGCCTACTGACACACAACGTCTAGAAGTACTTGAAGCCACGCTTCTGTCCTTGGTCAAGTCAGTAGACGAAATCAAAGCTGCCTTACCGACTCAACCAGCAAGGACGGCTGGAGAAATAAGCTTGCGACCCGCAGTCAACGCAGACTCTAACACGACCGCTCCTCCTTTAGGTGACAATCCTCTAGGAGCATCCGCTCCTTCAGTTGCAAATGAAGCCAGGGTGGCAAGGAGGGAAGTCCAGGAGCTACGAGTAACGTTCAATGCCCGAGACTCCTCCCGGGACCTCAGAATACGGCAGCCGTATCCCATTGTGTGGAGAGATGTTCCTTTTCCACCACGGTATAAACCATTTCATATTGATTCGTATGACAGGAAGACCTCTGCTAGTCGGTACATAACTTATTTCGAGGTCACAACCGACCATTTGCCATATAGCGATGCCATCCTCACACGATTATTTATCGGAGCATTGGAGGGAATCACGTTCGACTGGTACCACAACCTTTCGGACAACTACATCCATTCTTCTAACGGCTTCAAGCACATATTCCTAGAAAAATTCTACAATGTGGGACATGATGTGACAATATCATCCCTCATGGATATCGTTCAGGGGGAGAGGGAGCTAACAAGGAACTATAACGAGCGGTTCCGCCAAACCGTAATGAGATTGGCCCAAGGCAATCCTGAAAGCTCCTTGATTAAAATCTGTCAAAAGAAGTTGCTCCCCGCAATCAGCCTCTGGATGGGTGAAGATTAATTCAAGCATTAGACGACCTTCATCATAAGCGCCACCAATGCAGATGCAAAGTTAAAGAAGGCTCGCCAGCTGGGATTACACATCCCGGATGGAGAGGTCAAAGGCAAATGTCCCGGTACCACCCCCAATCGCAACAATACTGACGACACCACTAATAACTGGGACAATAAAGGCAAACAGGCTCTGGTCGCTGGTACGACCAAGAAGCCTGAACAAAAGCGGGCAGAAGCTCAGTGGCCCAAAGTGAATTACTCATTCGAAGATAGTCATGTCAAGCCTATCTTAGACATACTCTTGCAAGGGGATAGGTTCCAACTCTCTCCACTAAGGTGCGAGCCTCGAGCGGCAGAGATGGAGGACCCAAAATACTGCCATTTCTACCGCCATGTTCATCATGTCACTCATGACTGCTTTCAATTAAAGTGGTACATCCAGAGTCTTATCGACTCCAAAGCTCTGTCGCTAGACTTTGAAAGGTTATCGTGGCGGTGAACATGGTGTCAATTCAGTTCGACGACTTCCCTCCAACAAGTACTCAAGATAGGGTAATAACTATCCCCCGGGCAACGATGAAGGTTACTAATCTTCCTCCCGTCGAGGACCAGATAACTGGCTTGGTACCTCTCACTACGTCACGAGGAGAAGTCATGTGGGTCCATCCCGACTTAGTGCCCAAAGTGACCCAGGCGGTATCATCTCCAGCCAATAAGAAGAAGGACAGAAAGTCCAGATCCTGCCATAGAATTTCAGCCGAAGCTGAGGATGCAACGGCCGTTGTTACCCAATCTGGGGCACAAGTCCATCCCACTCCGGGTACTTCAGTTGAAGACCCTCCGCCAGCAACGCTTCCTGCTACTGATATTTTAGGGCCATCTCAGCCTCCACCGGCAGACAGGTCCAAGCCGAAAAAATCTCGCTTCGATAGGCCGCTCCGTAAGGATGCACCTCAGGGATTGGAGAGACCTTACAACTTTGACATATTAGCACAAATGGCTAATACGCCGGCAAAGTTGTCGTTATACGAGCTCCTAAGGCTCGCCAAGCATCTTCGTATCGTATTGAGCGAAGCGCTCCAGAATGCTGACGCTAACTTATCCCAGGTCAAACCTACAGGGAAAGACTTGTTGATCAAGACCAACTTGCATGATCGTCCCTTGCACTACACTGGATACATAGGCGACATCAAGGTGGATCGGATGCACATCGATCCTAGCTCGTCGATAAGCATCATCCCAAAAAGCTTGCTTCAAGTCCTCGGCATTCCTATGCACCGGCTAGCGGCGACCAACACTGCCATTAGCGGTTTCAACTCAGGAATGAGCTATCCCTTAGGAAAGATCTGATTGAAATGTCAGATCGACGACCTGAGGACAGAGGTTACCTACTGTGTGATAGATGCATATACATCCTACAATATCCTCTTGGGGCGTCCATGGATACATGACAATACGATCGTGCCATCCATACTCCACCAGTGCTTCAAGTATGTCAATAAGCACGACTTCGTGAAGACTGAATTCGCCGATGTCGATCCCTTCAAAGGGGTTGAGTCTTATTATTCTTCGGAGGCTTCTCTATATGAAAAATCCAAGAAGCACATAACTGAAAAACTGGAGGCCATCACAGGGCTAGAGGAACCCTTGAGAATTCATCTCCAGGCCGGTAAACCGGGTAAAGTCGCACCCCTTGTCGCAACTTTACACAAAGAGGTGCCCGGTTCTCCCGCCCCAGCTGCATAGTCGGAATCGATGGTCATTCGACTCCCAAGGTCCAGCCAAGAGCCATGTCACGACCCGCACCCTAGAGTAAGGGCACGAGAAGTGGGTACGTCCAGCCTACGCCACAGTGTTGGCGGTAGAACGCTGTCCTAGGTTGCAACATCTAGCAATATAATACTAAGCAATTTATACTCCCCGAATGGGGGAGACATAATAGAAGTAAACTCAATCACAACCAAGGAAGAAGAAGCACGATATGATATAGAACTCAAGGAAATACAGATGATCAAATAGTCTAAGATAACATCTCAGCAAATCTCCAGAGTACGAGTCTCAACTACTGAATATGAAAGAATATATACAACTCAAAATCTCAAGACAGAAATAAAGTCTAGCTAAAACAGTCTCAAGACAACATAAGTAAGATAAGGCCTAACTAAGCTAGTCTAGGCAATAGGGTAATGTCCTCAGCTAGAGCTGGGTCCTCCTGAGAGTCCAGCTCACAAGTGTCATCTAGGGCTGCTCCGTAGATGGTATCCACACAGGCCTCCTCCTCGTCCTCTGTAATATTTTCAACAGGTCCAGTCAGGACAGGAGCGAGCACAATACATCTCAATAGTTCATAGCGGGTTAGAAAATATAATCATGCAGTAAAGTAAGATACAGGTACTAAAGAAATACAGTATGTAAACAGAGAGAGAGAACTGTAATAGAAATATCTACTCTAAGTAAAGAACTAACAGTGGCTAGTGAGTCAGAGTACAATATAGACATGTAAATAGCATAGAAGATTCTGATGCTACACTATGGAAAGATTCTGATGCTACACTACTTGGATAATATTCACATGTCTACTTCTACTCCCCCGTACCCCCAATCAATACACAAGGATCCAACCAGGTTATGTTATGATTCCATGCAAAGGCCCCCGAAGGGTGGTATATAGAAGTCCCATAAATGGGGATTCTGGGAAACCCAATAAATAGGATAAGGATTCAAGGAAGACTCTGTGATCATGAGAGTACATGTCACAAGTAATCAATGAACCAATGAAGTATAGTGATACGTCATGTAAGTGAAACGCACAGAACATGAAGTACCCAATGCTCCCTGAAGGGATAACATCTCAAGCAGGGATCCATATAGTACTAATCCGTGTGACCAACGTGACAGTATCAAGTAAAGTAATTTAAAGCAGGAAAATAATTCTAAGCATGATATGAAATGATCAGAGAATGTACTCGCCTGGTATCTGAGTGTCCGGATGAAATGTACTGTCCGAAGAGAGGTGTCTGGCTCCTAATCAGAACAGCACAAGTCACAACAAGTCTAAAATGATAACAAGATGCAATTCAATGCATTCTAGATGAATCTAGGTCAATCTAGGCCAAAGTCAACTCTTGGTCAACTCTGGTCAACCCTAGAAGTCAAGCTAGGTCAACTATGGTCAAACTAGGTCCAACAAGTCTAAGCTAGGTCAAACAAGTCATTCTAAGTCCTAACAAGGCTATACAAGTCCAATCTAGGCTCACTAGTCAAGCAGGCACACACAGGCCATAGGCTATATCATGCCTATAGGCCAACCCATAACACATACATACATGACAATATTTATCTAAATATGATAAACTCTTGATATATTTATATAATCTAATACATAACATATATATATATACATATATATAGTACACACACATACACATATTATATGATACTTAAATATATATACATACATAATCTATACATCCATTACAAGTATCTATACTAGATACATATATATTACACATACTTATATTATATATATATATATACACATTTTACATATGTATACAATACATTATACATATACCTACATTAGGAAGATAGGAAATATAGAGAGTGAGTGTGTGTATGTCATGATTTGTGTGTTTGTGTAATGGTGTGTGTGAGAGTATCACAGGTTTATGGTTGTGTGTGTCATAGGCCTGTGTGTGTTAGAGGGACAATGTGAGTGAGTGAGTGAGTGAACTGTGAGGGAATAAGAGGGTGTGTGTGTGAGTTATGAGAGGGAACCACATGGTGTTAGTTTCAGAAAAATAGGAAGGGAACCCCATTCCCTGTGTGTGTGTGTATAGACAAACAAATAGTGTGTTCAGTTTTCAGAACTGTGACAGTGTTCAGATGATAAAGAATTTCAGGAAATGTAACAGGAATACCTAGCTATGGTTTACATCAATGCATACAAGTGATTCTCAGGAATTTCATCTACTGTATCAACATGCTCTTAGAAAAAAGAACAGGAAATCAGCTCATTGATTCTCAGTGAATCACAGTTAAGGTTTTTAAACCAACTCAATCCCAGGTTAGCATAATCTCAGAAAATCAATTCATTTATTCCTACACCATCTCAGGTTTTATATCAAAATAACCTTAGTTAAAAGAAAAGGATTTCAGTTCAGGAAATACACAGGTTTGCCTATTCAGACTTTTGAAAAAAATAGTCCAACACTTAAATCCTAATTTCGAAATCAAAACATAACCAAAATCCTCCCAAATTTAGCATACATGTAGATAACTTATAGGAGAACCATATTAGGGATCTAAACATGTAATTTACAGTATTTAACTAATCCAAATGAATGCTAAAAATCAAATCAAAACTGGAAAAAAAAAACTGAGAATAGGCATATATCAGGAATTTAAGGGTAATGAGAATTTGATATATAAAAACTTGTTAAAATGTAAAACAAACAGTTGGTAATGATTAACAATAATGTGTTTGTGTCCCAGAGAGTGTCTCGTGTCCACCACAATGTGACACGACGTGTCCACATACAAACAAAAATAAATCGGGCACACAGACACTGCACAGTGCACTGTCTCGTGCACAGGTGCACGCGTGTCGTGCACCCGACACGACACGAATGGGGTCGTGTTCTCGTGTAGGGTGGTTCGCCTAGGGTCCAGCTAGGTTTGTGTATCCCTGAATTAGGTCCACGTGTGTCGTGTCCTGACTTAAAAAGCCGTGTCAGAACCCATAAACCGACTGTGCACGTGTAGTAGAAAATTGGTGCACGAGCTCGTGCTCGCTCGACACGACACGAGGACACATGAGACTTGACACACGTGGTTTCAGTCAATGCCCCAAGCCACATGTCAAATGGTTTGTGTTGAGTCGCCGTGTCCACAGAGAAAATGCCCCCGAGTAGCAGGATACGCACGCTGCCAGCGCGCGCGTGTATACCCGCGTGTACACGTGTCCCAAACCGACACGACACGACCTCGAATCAAACTCAGGACACTAGAATCATGTAAGCCACATCAAAACGACATTTTCTATTCAAAAACTTTCACAAAAACAAATCGAAATGCCCATTGGGGTATTTCATCAAATACTTGCGCACATCACTGATACGTGTCCGATACGGACACGTACAGGACATGAAAATTCACAAACCCTATTCCTACAGGACCAGGACACCTAGGGCTAGGTGTTCATGTAAATAAAACCTAATTTTAATGGGTGGATAGGAATTTACCAATGGATGTTCTTCAACACAAAAGCTCCTTCAATGTGGATCCCCAAAAGCCACCAAAATCCTTCAAATTGCTATGAAACTGTGATGTGACTCCACAAACAGCAGAAGAATAGGGATTAGAACACTATGGAAGAAATCCTAATGAAAATGGAGCCCTATTGATCAAACTATAAAGAAAAATAAATAAAAGCTCACCTAGTTCTTAGGAATAATGATGCATTATTGAAAAGAGGCACAAATTTCTAAGGAGACATTATATAGGCAAGGGGGGTCTTGGCTTGCCACTTTAGTTAGGGTTAGGGTTTTTAGGTTTCATCTAAGGGCTAGCAATGAATCAAGGCTAATGGGTGGCCTAGAATCTAGGGTTCTTTCCTAGTTAAGTTGCAACCACCCTCTAAGCTAAACATGACTTAAACCTATTTAACCAATACCAACTAAACTCAATGTGGCTAACTAGGCTAGCTATAACTAATCTAGGTTAGGTCCAATCTAGGTTAGGCTAACCAAAACCACATGGCAATAAATTAAATAATATTTAAATCACACCATTCAAATAAATCATTTTAAATTCCTAATAAAATATATTAAATTCAAATAATTCAAAAATGACAAAATTACCCTTAAACTAAAAATGATAAACAAAATACCCTAATCACATGGCTAGGCTCTAGGTCAACCAGTCTCCAAGGTTACACTATCAAAACACCAAAATCATAAGTCATGATTTAAAATAGTTTTAAATGATTAAAAATTACCAAAAATCATATCATGATTTAAATATCATTATTAAAAGACTAAAATTACAAAATTTCAAAATTATTCTCTTCTGGAAAACTGGGTGTTACAAGCCAAAATCCATCATAGGGCCGATGGTGATCCGATTGCCAAAATCTAATCAAAGGAAACCGGAAGATGCGAGGCCCTCTAGGGAGCCGATGGTGATCTGATTGCCAAGATCCAGTCAAAAGCAATCTGAAGACACGAAGTTCTCTGCCGAGCCGATGGTCATCCATCTTTCCAAGACGAGCCAGCAACCAAGTATCGATCCGAGACCCTCAGGTAAGCTAATGCCACAAGCAGAACCCTTGGTGGTCAAGTTTCCCAAGACAGCGTCTCAACCTCCGGTCACGCAAGGGGTAGCTAAAGAGGATACGAAACTCACGAAGTATCTTGTTGTAAAGGTGGATAGTCCATCTCCTGATGATGTAATCCATATGGAAAAAATTCCTTATTTTATCAATAAGAGGCTGCCATTGAACTATCCTGACTGTAATAAATTCAATCTGATGTATACTGTAGGGCATGGTCGGGATATTAACATGCACACACAGGTGTCAACCGTCCATACCACAAACTGACTTACTCCCATTAGAGGTGCCTACTTTCTAGTCCAAGGCAGAAGAGAAGGGGATCACACGATCATCTTTGGCCAAAAAGATGGTCCTCAACCTTTCATGTCTCAAGAGTTTGATCTCGAACCCGATGCTGGAAGATTAACACTCTACCTGTATAGTCCTCAAGCCAAATACTTCATGCTAAAGCAGGGGTACGACATGAAGACTACCCCAGGTCTCAATTATGACAACGGACGACGAGCACCTCTGCAGATGTCAACCCCGACCGGAAAACCTTGTGATTATTACAGCAGGTCCAGACACGGCCTCGGTTATGTTACACCAGCAACAATGTAATGCCTGTTGTTCGTATGACATATTTAAGAATACGTGTACGTATTTTATCTTGTATTTTATGTCTCATTGCCTGGTTCATTGGGTATTTTCCTTGATTAGCCATGGTTCATCTTGGTTCGGCTAGGCTTGGTTAGCCTTGGTTCATCAAGAACCAAGGGTGAACCCCCTACCTACCACCACCAACCCATTTATTAACCTCTTCCCTTTCTCTCTCCTCATTATTTTCCTTCCTTCTTCATTTACTCTCCACCACCAACCAAGAGAACCCTAGCCTAGGCAAGTGCAACTTGCTTCATGAAGGAACCCACCATTTTTATTGTTCTAAACTCTTCCTTGCAACTCTCTAATCCACATTAGAACTTGTCATTTTCCATTTTGAAGCTTGGATTTTTGTAGATCTAGAATTTAGTTATTTCCAGATTTTTATGGTTTTGATCTATCAAACTTTCTTGTTTTCAAGTTTTGATGGTTCCATGTGGTAGAAAATTTCATTATACCCAATTTTGACCTTTGGAAAGTGTGATTTGGACTTAATTTGACCAAGTTATGGGCTTTTGAAGCTATGGGTTCAACCATGGAGTTCTTGCTGATTTGGGAAGATAGTGAGCAGTGTGCGCCAGCTTTTTAGCTTGCGCCACCCGATTGCGCGCACTTCTTAGCAGCGCAGTCTGACCCGATTGCGCGCGCTACTTAGCAGCGCAGTCTGACCCGATTGCGCGCGCTTCTTAGCAGCGCAGTCTGACCCGATTGCGTGCGCTTCTTAGCAGCGCAGTCTGACCCTATTGCGCGCGCTTCTTAGCAGCGCAGTCTGACCCGATTGCGTGCGCTTCTTAGCAGCGCATTCTGACCCGATTGCGCGCGCTTCTTAGCAGCGCAGTTTGGCCTGTTTGTGCACTCTCCTTAGCGCAACCTAGTCTCGCGCAGTCTAGTGCCTAGCGCAACTCGACCTGGCACAATCTGAGTCAGGTGCAACCTGACTTGACCCGACTTGTCTTGATGCAACCTGTTACCCTGGTGCAACTTGGCTAATGCCCCTTTTGTCATGAACTTGATAATCACAAATTTATTTAATATGTTTGTTAATAATAATTGAACATGGCATGGCAGGACAAGTATACCTGACATGATTATCCCGAATTGCTGTTGTGACGGCTAACATGACATGACCTGACAAGAATGATTAACCTGGACACCGTGGATGATTGCGTTTGTACAATAAATCAGTGTTGTCTTGCATCATATCTAGGATGGGATCCCTGAGTACCACGATCAGGGATACCTACTGCAAGTAACTAAGAGTAATAAACTAGAATAATTCAGTAGACATGAAGAGATTTTCAGCTACAGGCAATCCCGTTATCTGGGCACATTAAGTAGACTTGTAGCCTACCGACGAGTAGGGCACATTTCCAGCACACAGTCATATGGTGCACCCTTCATAAACGGATATTCGACCTGGATAACTTGGATGATCTGCAGGGCTTGTGGCTGTTGGGATAATCTCATTGCATCTGGCTAGTAACTAGGCCTGTGATAACCCTAGTTAGTTAAAAGTATCAAGCCGTACTCTTGATTGGCCGTGATTGATTGGATGGAGTTATTCCAGCTTAGTCTTATCCTGATCATGTGCAAGATCGTGACATGACATGATTATTGATGATTGCCTTAACAATAACGATCGGAGGACCAGTTCTGTTCAGGCGAAGGGTTACAACCCCGGTCCTTGTTTGGTTTAAGGGTTGTAACCTAGCTCCCGGAGCAGTTTTGTGCCTTCCCTTCGGTTATTGTCTTATTTGCACCCCGTGCCATGTTGTCATGTTTTATCTTACTTCAGCAACATGATTATCTATAATGGCCTTAACAATAAAGATCAGGAGTCCAGTTCTGTTCAGGCGAAGGATTACAACCCCGGTCCTTGTTTGGTTTAAGGGTTGTAACCTGGCTCCCGGAGCAGTTCTGTGTCTTCTCTTCGTTTATTGACTTATTACCTTACCCATAGTATTTGAGACGGGTTTCCATTCAGGTGAAGGATTGCAACCCCGGTCCTTGTTTGGTTTAAGGGTTGTAGTCTGGCTACTTGAATGGTTTCCTCGTACTCAATTTATTGCTATTATTTCTGATAATGAACTTTATGTTTATTATTATATGCTGGTTTTAGTTTCTAAGTGAAGCCTCCTTTGTGGCACCTGCTCTTTCTGGGGTTTGACCCAGCTGGTTTTGTGTGGCCAGATATCGGAGCAGCACCAGAGGATCCACCTGTCTTCCAGCCAGATGGTGACCACCAGGCGTAACCCTGGCAACGAGTGGATTTCTTTTTGTCCTCCCACTTATTTGTAAAATTATTCTTTTGAGGAGTTTAGCCGACGAGCACGTGTTAGCTCGTATTGTACCTTTATTTACTGTCTGCCTACGGGATGTAACATGATTGGCAAATCCTAGGGTTGATCATGTATGATTGAACTCTTGCTAGTCTTGACATTTTGTACGACTAGCTTCATGATCATCCAATATGTAATGTATGGGACGCATTGCTATTATATATTTGGTGCTCTGACATCTTGTAACTATTATTGCTTGCTTGAGATTGAGACAATAGGCTTGTTCATGACCATAGGAGACTGTTGGCTTGTAGTTAAACCTACATGTATCTAGACAGCCGTGACCGTATAGCGAGGTGGGTTGCACTTTAATGTACGTAGCTGGCTATGTACACCCCCGCTTTCCAGTATTCTGGTTCTGGAGCGTTACAAATAATACCCGAGAGCTCCGATGAGGAATGCGAGTGGCATTCTCACTCATCCGAATCACCTACATACGATTCTGATGACAGCATTGGAGATATATTCAGCCAGACATTATCTGTCAACATGGCATCCGCTGACATTGAAGAGGAAGATGAAGATATACTCAAACCTCTTGAATTGGAGCCATTGGTCCAACAACTGGATGCACAACAGGAGCAGCGCTTTGAACTACGTGACCCTCCCACTGAAGATGAGGTCATACAAGTTGACCTCGATAATGAATCCTCTCCAAAGCCAATCTTCGTTAGTAAAAGCCTGATGGACGGCGAGCGGGAGTCATTGTTGCAACCCGTCAGAGAATATATCGACGTTTTTGCCTGGATCTATGAAGACATATACGGGCTAAATCCTGAGATCGTACTTCATAAGCTCAATATTCATCCGGACGCAAAACCAGTCAAGCAACAGCAATGGCAGTTCCGTCCAGACATCATAAACTCTATTGAAACAGAAGTAAATAAGCTTATAGCTAGCAGTTTCATCCGCGAGGAGCAGCACCCAGACTGGATAGCTAATATAGTACTAGTCTCAAGAAGAATGGAAAGATCCGAATCTGTATCGACTTTCGCAATCTGAATGCGGCATATCCTAAGGATGAATTCCCTATTCCCATTACCGATATAATGATCGATAATACGTGTGGCTTCAAGTACATGTCCTTTATGGATGACTTTTTAGGATACAGTCAAATTAAAATGTCTCCTGACGATAAGAAGCATACGTCATTCCGAACACCGATCGGCGTGTATTGTTACACAGTCATGTCCTTCGGCCTGAAGAACGTCGGTGCTACATATCATCGAGCAATGAGCGTTATTTTTAGAGATCACTTACGCAAGACGGTGGAGTGTTACGTTGACGACATCGCCGTCAAAAGACGCTCCAAGGATGATCACTTACATGATTTAAGAACAGTATTCGATCTTATACGAGCGCACAATTTGAAGATGAATCCCACCAAGTCCTTCTTGGGCGTGTCCAGCAGAAAGTTCTTGGGCTTTATCATTACTTCCAGGAGCATTCACATAGACCCCGATAAGACAAAGGTAATCCTGGAGATGAGTCCGCCGAGGAACCTCTGTGAACTCCGCGGCCTTCAGGGAAGACTAGCCTACATCAGGAGGTTCATATCTAACCTCTCAGGGTAATGTCAACCCTTCACACAACTCATGAAGAAAGGCATCTCTTTCGTATAGAATAACGAATGCCAACGCACCTTTGATGACATTAAGGAATACTTGACGAATCTACCAGTTCTGGTAGCCCCGGTAGCCGGAAAGCCCTTTCTGCTCTATGTACGGGTAATGGAACACTCCCTTGGTGCCTTGCTAGCACAGAACAACGATACGGGGCACGAACAAGCCATCTATTATCTCAGCCGAATGATGGTGGAGACAGAGCATAGGTACACCGCCGTGGAGAAGGAATGCCTTACCTTGGTATTCGTCATTCAAAAAATATGACACTATGTGTCAGGAAAGACCATCTATGTTGTCTCGCGAGTTAACCCCCTCAGGATTCTCATGACCAAGCCAGGCGCACTCAGTTCTCGTCTAGCCAAATGGGCGATATTGTTATCCCCCTACGATATGGTCTTCGTTCCGTAGAAGGCTGTCAAAGGTCAAGCCTTGGCCGAATTTTTGGCAGCCCATCCAGGCTAAGAAACAGCCAGAATCTATGAAGAAATCCCAGACGAAGTCATTGACTCAAACATGACTTCACATGAAGACGTTTGGAGAATGTTCTTCGACGGTGCCTCAAGAATGGGGCTCCAAGGTGATATTGTCGCTGGAGTCGGGATAGTATTAATTTCTTCCTCCAGATTGGTGGTCAATCGGGCATATTCTCTCACAGAACCTTGTTCAAATAATGTAGCCAAATATAATGCTTTGGTCATCGGGCTTCGACTCGTAAAAGAAGTGGGAGTCGAATACCTAGAAGCATATGGCGACTCGCAGTTGATTATCAATCAAATCCGAGGCTCGTACGAGGTTCGTAATGCGGACCTGATTCCTTATCATCAGACAGCAATTGCTACCCTAGCAACCTTGGAGGGGTTCTTTATAGAACATGTTCCTAGACTCCAGAATATTAAAGCCGATGCCCTAGCAGGCCTCGTCGCTTCTTTGGTGGTTCCAAATTATGCTCATCATCTAGTCGACGTGATAGGCCATGAGCTGGTCTGTCCCAAAAACAACGTTCAACTGGATACGAGTTACTCCGCCCAGATGACCAATGACGTGCAAGACTGGAGACTCCCGTTCATCGACTTTGTGGTCTATGGAATCCTGCCTGAGAATGTGAAAGAAGCAACTTCAATCAGAAGGCATTCTCTCAAATTCTTTTATGACAGAGAAACAAAAATGTTATATCGACTATCTTACGATGGACTACTGCTAAGATGTCTGTCAAATACAGAAGCCAAAGAAGCCCTATGCGAGGCTCACGATGGCGTTTGTGGGGCTCACCAACCGGGCCTAAAGTTGTAGGACCGTCTCCGTCGGATGGGTTACTATTGGCCTACGATGGTAGCAGACGCAGTCGAATATGCAAAAAAGTGTAAGGCTTGTCAAATCCACACAGATTTCATACATCTGCCATCCGAATTCTTGTACCCAACAGTGGCATCTTGGCCATTTGAAGCATGGAGAATGAACATCGTTGGCCCAATCACACCGTCGTCGTCCAAAGGGCACCGGTTCATAATTGCAATCACCGACTACTTCTCCGAGTGGGCGGAAGCTATTCCGTTGGCAGAGGTAAAGACATCAAACGTGATCAGTTCTATAAAACATTATGTCCTTTACCGTTTTGGACTGCCAAGGAGGATCATTCATAAAAATGGTCCGCAGTTCGCAAGCCACGCCTTCTATCAATTCTGTGACAAGAACCAAATTCAGAATGTGGCTTCAACGGCATACAACCCATCAGCTAATGGTCTGGTCGAAGCTTTTAACAAGACCATAATCAAGCTTCTCAAAAAGTTCATGTCTTCAAACAAGCACGACTGGAATAAAAAATTGGGCAAATGCTTATGGGCATACCGTACTACGAATCGGATGGCTACGGGAAATACACCGTTCTCTCTGGTGTATGGGAGCGAGGCAGTTCTCCCATTAGAGACTTAGATCCCTTCACTTTGTCTGGCCCTTACTTACCGGTTGACGTCAGACGATAACTACCGCCGACGACCACAAGAATTGGAAGCTCTAGACGAGAAGCGTTTGCAAGCTCAACAAAGTATCGAGCTCTATCAAGCACGCATCTCTTGGGCCTTCAATAAGAAAGTCAAGCAGAGGACATTCCAAATAGGCGATCTCGTCTTGGCCATTCGCAGACCGATGGTCATGACTCACAAAACTGCCGACAAATTCCAGCCCAAGTGGGAGGGTCCATACATCATCGAGACCGTATTCTCCAATGGCGCATACCGGCTCGTGAAACAGAATGGTGAATTGCTCATGATGCCCATAAACGGCAAAATCCTAAAAAAATACTATGTCTAAGGACATGCTAGTACTCCCTCAAACCATCAAATCTCCCAGACTATCAAGTTATGTACACCAAGTACATCTGAACTCACACTCTATTTACTTCGAGTAAACTCACATCGTATCTCCCTAAGTGGCAAGTCATGTATGATGATACCTCTTAACTTCCACTCTAATGCTTTATCAGACAGGAGTCTGCCTAGCTTATCGTTATCACTAAGAAAACTTTATGTTCCTGATTATCGTGTATCATGTGATTGTGATGAGTATATTTCCTAGGGATTTATTAGGTTAAGCTTAAAGGACAGATATGAGTGACTGACTATAGTGGAATTAGAAATCATTAAGAAGATTAGTTTGATAGTATAGATTGATATTAATGTATCTAAGAAGGAGTAATGAAATATTATATTTTGTGACTACGGATTTAGGACTAGAATCTTGTGCTTAGAATTGAGGGTTTATATTCAGGAGTTCTTGAGTAAAAGAGAGAAGGCTCAATGCCCAGAATAGGTTTTGAATGTACAATTTTATGGAGCTTGTGATTAATAGGATAAAGATACTTAGTACGGGATAAGGAAACAAACAAATTGCTAATGAGATTGGAATTTTGGTTGATGGCCAAGTATTGCTGATATATAGTATCTCGAGGATGACCTATATTTTAGAGTATATGTAAAGGTTCTTATTGATATGAAGATTCTAAGGGATGAATAGACATAGTTTTCATGGAAGAAGCTTGTTGAACCTGAACCAAATGATTGTAGAGAGAAACAACATAGGTGATCACAAGGGTAGCAGATTGGGTACTGTAGCCATAGCAGTTGTATGTTTTAGCTTGACCTATAGGATGATTTTAATTTCGAGGACGAAATTTCTATAAGTTGGGTAGGATTGTAAGCCCCTGAATTTAGGGCTTATTTTTTTAATTTTATAAATCAATTATTTTGAATAGATATTATTAATTGTTTATTATTTGATTTAATGCTCTTTACCGTGCCTTTGACTTCTGGAGTGTCAGGGATGCCAGTCTCTGGAAACTTTCTTCTTGAAGTTTGTAGTAGGCGAGATTTCCTTCACGTCGATATATCATGTCCCATCCAAACTCGTTCCCTTGTGCTCCTTTTGTATCGCGCAAGTTCGGATCAATTTAGACCATTTAATTAATAATTGATTTTCCACTCTTTTCCTTGATCCTCATAAGCACGTTACCATGACTTTTAATCTAGGAGCACAAGGCTTGTCATTCTCTCAAAACCAACTTGTCATGCCTGATCTACTCGAGACATTCTTCACCCATGACCTTCGTGTCCCACTCAGACACACTATCTTGTGCCCCATTTTCTTCACACAACTTTCCTGACACGTGACCCGATTTTAATTCACCCCATGGTGTTACATTTATTTTTCAACTTGAATTGTAGATACCCTATCGACCCAACCTAGTCGACCCCAAATAGGGGCATGGCCCACATGAAGCCTACTACCCGCCTGCCACTTGTGTCCTATTTAATTGAGTTCCCACACGCTACTTATTTTCCCACGATTATAAATACCTAAAAATCATTTATTTATTGCACCTAGTCCATTTTGGCCCAACCCGGCTCCACTAAACCCGAACCCAAGCTCCATGTTGTCCTCTCGTAACTACCCGAACACCCCACATAATTTCTCTATTTTCTCTATTTTAAATATCTATTTTTTTCTCTCTCCGCTTTACAAATATCTATATATATATATATATACACTCTCTCTCTCCCATTAAAACACCAACACACCTCACCACACACCTCACCCCCATCACCAGCCGACTTCACCCCCTTTATCTTTCTAAATATCTCTCTTTCTCTCTCCTCTCCTCTCATTTAATATCACACACACACACACACACTCATATATAATATATATCATCTCTCTTTCCTTCCCATCACATACACAACACCCCCCCTCCTAGCTAGCCGACAGCCATGGCACCCTCCCATGCTGACCTCCATTCTCTCCTCCTCCATGCCGAGCACAACACCACCACAGCCATCAACATTTTCTTCATCTCCTCCTTCTTCTTCTCCATTACCACCATCATCTTCCAAAACCACCACCACCGATCACCTCTCCACCACCATAGCCCGCACGACCACCGCCATGGCCGCGCGCCACCGCCCCCTCGCCGTACCTGAGCGCTGCCGTGGCTGCGCAGCCGTGCCTAGCCGAGCCAGCGCCCCCGACCAGCAGCGACAGCAGCAGCAGCGCTGGCAGCGCTAGCCGTGCGCCGCCGCCGGCCGCCGTGCCTCCGACGACCCCCCACGCACATGTGCCCCCCCGGCGAGCACTCCCATGGCGGCCACCGTCCTCCGGGATGCGCCGTAGAGGCGATTCGTGCGTTTCGCACGAAGTTCCATCGTGACGCGCGCGGGATCGATCCAGAATTCGCGTTCCGTCGCAACGACTTCGCACACGTTTTCCCGGGAATCCGACCGTTGGATCGGCAATTTCTTTGCTCCGTCACAATCTCGGTATATCCACCTTCACTCCCCTCAAATTTTGCCTGTTAATTTCATCGTTTGATACCTCAAAACTAGCCACCAAGTTGACGTTTTAAATTAAACTATTTTTGGACAGTTTCGTGACGCCAATTTTGCGGGTTCGTATCTTCGTCGTCTCAGCTTCGGTTGGCGTGCTACCAGTTCTTGTGCACAGCTGGTATAACCCTCTTCCTGTCTCCTTTAAATTTCGTTTCATTTTGAGCACGTTCGGTTGGTTGAATTCGACGCCAAAGTTGGTCGTCCGAATTCTTTAATTTGTACTTGTAAAATTCTATTTTTGAACCCGGGACTTCGGATTCAATTTCTGACACCACCAGTAGACTTGTGGCGTCGTTCTGGCATATTTTCATATAAAGTTTACTTGATTTGGAGAACGTGGGCCCTGGCACGTATTTTGGTGCAAGTCGGATACCAATATCCGGGTCAACGGGTCATTTTGAGTTCGGCTCATCGGAATCCAATTCCGGATATACCGTTGAGTTCGTATCATCATTTTCGACTCGTTGACATATAATTTGCTGAGTTTTGAGGACATTGGCTCCGACACGTTTTTCCGTGCAAATCGGATTCCAATATCCGGGTCAATGGACCAATTTGAGATCGGATCAACGGAATTCAATTCTGGATATACCGTTGGGTTCGTATCGTCATTTTGGATTCGTGGACATATAATTTGTTAGGTTTTGTACACTTTTATTTTGGCACATTTTTCGGTACAAAGTGTGTCCAACGGCGGACATTATTTTGGCCCGAAATTATCGTTTTGCCCCTGTGTCCAAATTGGACTTTTGGACAGGCCATCCTAGCTAATTTGACCATTCTGGACACGTTGGTGATATTTATTTTATCATCTGACGACATCTGTAGGTTTTCATCATATTATTATAATCTTTCTCCTTTTGTGGTATTTTGAGTTCCATCGATTCCGGTGATTTCACAATCACTGAAATTGATATGTTGACCCTGTAGATGTTGTAGAGACTAGCATTGAACCTGTTGATCATGGTTGACTGCTTTGACAGAACGTCGAAGTAGAGTCAATATTTGACCTAGGTTAGACTAATTTTGACCTTGGTTGACCACAGTTGACTATTTGACCAAAAGTCAACCAAAAGTCAACCGTAGCCTAAAATTTGACTAGAACTGGACCGAAGTTGACCAGTTGACCCAAAGTCAACTGTTAGTCAATGTTAGACAAGTTTGACCTAGAGTTGACCTAGGGTTGACCAGAGTTGACCAGCTGACCAAAGTCAACTGTAAGTCAACCATTGACTTAGATTGAACTAGTTTGACTTGCTTTGACTTGTCTTGACCTAGTTTAACTTAGTATGATTTGATTTTACTTCCAAACCCTTATATTGATACAGTATTCCATCTATAGGTCCTCGAGGCACTGTTCTAGGACTCAGTTGACATATTCCACCAGATCGCAGGCGAGTACATTCTCTGATAATATTTCTATTTTATGATATCGTCTATGTTTCTTGTATTTAGTGTAGATATCCTTGTTCTCTTGACACATTGTTCACACGGATTGGTATTTCTCTGGATCCCGTCTTGAGATGTTATTTCTCGCTCTCCTTGGTATATCTTGTGCAAGTCTTTCTTGTTCCTTGTGCATTGTATAGACACGATTCCTGCGAAGGCTAGCTACCCTCTCGGAGATCGCGTGTCATGATGTGTCATGGTTGGATCCACTATACTGGTCGGGGACGGGGAGTATTAGTGTAGATGTGTGGTCATTATCCACCTTGTTTATTCTTGTAGACCTTGTTTGATAGCCAATCCTACACTCCACGTATGATTGGTCGGATCATTAGACCTTGTGCAGACCCAAGCCGGCCACATGTTGAAACTAGTACTCACACACTCGGATAGATGTTCTTGATTCTTGTACATGCCATGATCAGTTTTACTTGCCTTATTCTAGCTCTAGACTTACAGCTTACCTTGCCATGATACTCACATGTACATTTTGTGATTTCTTGTATATTCTCTCTATTTACTGCTACATTTTTAATATCGTCTAATTAGAACTGTTATTTGAGATTTGTGCTCGTTTTATCCTGACCGGATATGTTGACAAATTTTAGGAGTAGTTGTGCCCTCAGTATTGGACTTCATGATGTTGCTAGCTGAGGTGGATCTCACTATTCTTCTATATGAGTTGCCTGGTAGTTATCTTTAGTTAGTCTTGTTGTTCATTCCTAATTTTCCTGTCTTATGATCATTGTAGGTTCTAGTTGTTCTAGTGATATTGTTATTATTTCTTGTCTTATCTTCCTTAGTTTTCGTGAGGTGACATGAGTACATTTCTAGTTATGGATCTTTAGATGTTGTAGTTAGTGTAGTATACTTGACAGCGTTTTACCACCGATACTGCGGCGTAGGCTGGGCGTAGCCCACGTATTCGTACCCATATATCCGGGTGCGGGTCGTGACACGTTTTTAGTGGTGGCCCAGGCAGGTCAGTCTTTGCAATTAATGCGAAGTCGTGGTAATACTTGAGCTTATCTGTACTACTGCGAGCATGCCCTAGGATTAAGGTTGAGTCATGGAATATTTTAGGATTTTGGTACTCAGTCACATATTAGGAACTCTTGGTAGATTCTAGGGATGACCCCTGGGAATCTTATTTCGAACTTTTCGAAACTTTTCTCATTTATTCATGTCCGTCCTGATTTCTGAATTATTTGTCCGTATCAAACTTTATTCTTTCTTGGAATGAGTTTGTGGACCCCAGAGGAAAGTTATAAGTTGAGATTGTTTTAGATTATATTTCCAATGATTTCCTTTATCTTGACCTAGATCCTACCTTTGGGACTTCTCCTGAAAACTTTTTCTAAATCCTATCTCGAAATCTGTTCTGCTAGTTTTCATTACTTATCCTTGATTCGTCGTTGGATTTTGAACCTTGATGTTCGTTCATTGTTGACTTTGACTTTGTATCTAAGATCAATTTTTATGAATTGAGTTAAGATATTCTGAAAAACTTATTTGATGAGAACGATAAATGTCTACTTTATTTATGGAGTTTAGAATTTATCGCAGTCATACTAGCTAGCACGACAAGGACGTGGAGCCTGATGTTGGTTATACTATCCTAGTTATGGAATTTGGATTTTCTTGCAGCCATACTGGTTGGCGTGGTAAGAATTCCAGATGACATGATTTAGGGTGTATACCTTAGTTATGGTCTCCATCGTTATTGCAGCTATGCTTACTGGCGTGGCAGAAATTCTGGCAACATAATTTCAGGGAGACGTGTATGGTTATCAGACTGTATCTTAAATCGGATCACTTCGTTATGAACGGATGAGCAAAAATAAATTATTGTCATTATTCTTCCACGTCTTGGTTAACTCTGTCTATCTACAGCCATAATTAGGATTTTCTCAACATGATTGTTTGTGTTCCATCTTCCTATGATTTGACTAAACTCTTCTTCACTAGCCTCTTGGATAATTCTTCTTGTCCTTTCCGGTAATTGTTGAAAGTGCCTCATGGATTGATTCGAGGGAAGTTCGAAAAGTAATTTATCCTTGTATTACGGAATCGGAAGTTTGCGTCCAGAGAAATACTGGCGAGGCATGACTTCGGATAACGGCATCATGGTTAAATAAGTTTCTTGAATTCTACTTGGATCACTCCCTAAGCCTTTTGACTAAACATCTTCTCCCTTATTTTGCAAAAATTGTTTGGAAATATTTCACGAATTTAGCCAAGTTAAGTTCAGGAACCTATATTATCTGGCGTGGCAGCTGTGCACTGCAGCCATCCGTTGTATTATGGTACGAGGTAGTTAATCGCAGCCAGATGCACACTAGCGCGATAGTAACTTCATGTGACATAATTACGAAGGTATATGATTCTTGAGTTTTACTTTGACTACGTCCTATGCATCTCATTTGGCCTCGTACTATTCTTGGAAATATTTCGACAATCTTTCATGTTTTGTTTGACCCTTACCTTGTCTGAATGTTGATATAAATTGTTAGACCCAGACTTAGGCCCCTGTTACCTTCTATTTTGATGATTGGATAGCCAGACCTAGTTAACAGATTCTGTAGTGTAACTCTAATATATTATTATGTGTGATTGTGATGAGTATATTTCCTAGGGATTTATTGGGTTAAGCTTAAAGGACAGATATGAGTGACTGACTATAGTGGAATTAGAAACCATTAAGAAGATTATTTTGATAGTATAGATTGATATTAAGGTATCTAAGAAGGAGTAATGAAATATTATATTTTGTGACTACGGATTTAGGACTAGAATCTTGTGCTTAGAATTGAGGGTTTATATTCAGGAGTTCTTGAGTAAAAGAGAGAAGGCTCAATGCCCAGAATAGGTTTTGAATGTACAATTTCATGGAGCTTTTGATTAATAGGATAAAGATACTTAGGACGGGATAAGGAAACAAACAAATTGCTATTGAGATTGGAATTTTGGTTGATGGCCAAGTATTGCTGATATATAGTATCTCGAGGATGACCTATATTTTAGAGTATATGTAAAGGTTCTTATTGATATGAAGATTCTAAGGGGTGAATAAACATAGTTTTCATGGAAGAAGCTTGTTGAACATGAACCAAATGATTGTAGAGAGAAACAACATAGGTGATCACAAGGGTAGCAGATTGGGTACTGTAGCCATAGCAGTTGTATGTTTTAGCTTGACCTATAGGATGATTTTAATTTCGAGGACGAAATTTTTATAAGGTGGGTAGGATTGTAAGCCCCTGAATTTAGGGCTTATTTTTTCAATTTTATAAATCAATTATTTTGAATAGATATTATTAATTGTTTATTATTTGATTTAATGCTCTTTACCGTGCCTTTGACTTCTGGAGTGTCAGGGATGCCAGTCTCTGGAAACTTTCTTCTTGAAGTTTGTAGTAGGCGAGATTACCTTCATGTCGATATATCATATCCCATCCAAACTCGTTCCCTTCTGTTCCTTTTGTATCGCGCAAGTTCGGGTCAATTTAGACCATTTAATTAATAATTGATTTTCCACTCTTTTCCTTGATCCTCATAAGCACGTTACCATGACTTTTAATCTAGGAGCACAAGGCTAGTCATTCTCTCGAAACCAACTTGTGATGCCTGATCTACTCGAGACATTCTTCACCCATGACCTTCGTGTCCCACTCAGACACACCATCTTGTGCCCCATTTTCTTCACACAACTTTCCTGACACGTGACCCGATTTTAATTCACCCCACGGTGTCACATTTATTTTTCGACTTGAATTGTGGATACCCTATCGACCCAACCTAGTCGACCCCAAATAGGGGCATGGCCCACATGAAGCCTACTACCTGCCTGCCACTTGTGTCCCATTTAATTGAGTCCCCACACGCTACTTATTTTCCCATGATTATAAATACCTAAAAATCATTTATTTATTGCACCTAGTCCATTTTGGCCCAACCCGGCTCCACTGAACCCGAACCCAAGCTCTATGTTGTCCTCTCGTGACTACCCGAACACCCCACATAATTTCCCTATTTTCCCTATTTTAAATATCTATTTTTTTCTCTCTCCACTTTACAAATATATATATATATATATATATATATATATATATATATATATATATATATATATATATATATATATATATATACACTCTCTCTTTTCCATTAAAACACCAACACACCTCACCACACACCTCACCCCCATCACCAGCCGACTTCACCCCCTCTCTCTTTCTAAATATCTCTCTTTCTCCCTCCTCCCCTCTCATTTAATATCACACACACACACTCATATATAACATATATCATCTCTCTTTCCTTCCCATCACACACACAACACCCCCCCTCCTAGCTAGCCGACAGCCATGGCACCCTCCCATGCCGACCTCCATTCTCTCCTCCTCCATGCCGAGCACAACACCACCACAGCCATCAACATTTTTTTCATCTCCTCCTTCTTCTTCTCCATTACCATCATCATCTTCCAAAACCACCACCACCGATCACCTCTCCACCACCATAGCCCGCACGGCCGCCGCCATGGCTGTACGCCACCGCCCCCTCGCCGTACCTGAGCGCTGCCATGGCCGCGCCGCCGTGCCTAGCCGGGCCAGCGCCCCCGACCCGCAGTGGCAGCAGCAGCAGTGCTGGCAGCGCTGGCCGCCGCCGGCCGCCGTGCCTCCGGCGACCTCCCACGCACGTATACCCCCCCGGCGAGCACTCCCATGGCGGCCACCGTCCTCCGGGACGCGCCGTCGAGGCGATTCGTGCGTTTCGCACGAAGTTCCGTCGTGACACGCGTGGGATCGATCCAGAATTCGCGTTCTGTCGCAGCGACTTCACGTGCGTTTTTCTGAGAATTCGACCGTTGGATCGACAATTTCTTCGCTCCGTCACAATCTCGGTATATCCACCTTCACTCCCCTCAAATTTTGCCCGTTAATTTCGTCGTTTGATACCTTAAAACTGGCCACCAAGTTGACGTTTTAAATTGAACTATTTTTGGACAGTTTCGTGACGCCAACTTCGCGGGTTCATATCGTCGTCGTCGCAGCTCCTGTTGGCGTGCTACCAGTTCCTGTGCGCAGCTGGTATAAACCTCTTCTTGTCTCCTTTAAGTTTCGTTTCATTTTGAGCACGTTCGGTTAGTTGAATTCGACGCCAAAGTTGGTCGTCCGAATTCTTTAATTTGTACTTGTAAAATTCCATTTTTGAACCCGGGACTTCGGATTCAATTTTTGACACCACCAGTAGACTCGTGGTGTCATTCTAGCATGTTTTTATATAAATTTTGATTGATTTGGAGAACGTGGGCCCTGGCACGCATTTCGGTGCAAGTCGGATACCAATATCCGGGTCAACGGGTTATTTTGAGTTCGGCTCATCAGAATCCAATTCCAGATATACCGTTGAGTTCGTATCGTCATTCTGGACTCGTTGACTTATAGTTTGTTGAGTTTTGAGGACATTGGCTCCGATACGATTTTTCGTCCAAATCGGATTCCAATATCCGGGTCAACGGACCAATTTGAGATCGGGTCAAAGGAATCCAATTCTGGATATACCGTTGGGTTCGTATCGTTATTCTGGATTCGTGGACATATAATTTGTTAGGTTTTGTGCACTTTTATTTCGGCACGCTTTTCGGTGCAAAGTATGTCCAACGGCAGACATCATTTTGGTCCAAAATTACCGTTTTGCCCCTGTGTCCAAATTGGACTTTTGGACAGGCTATCCTAGCTAATTTGACCATTCTGGACGCATTGGTGATATTTATTTTATCATCCGACAACATCTGTAGGTTTTCATCATATTATTATAATCTTTCTCCTTTTGTGGTATTTTGAGTTCCATCGATTCCGGTGATTTCACAATCACTGAAATTGATATGTTGACCCTGTAGATGTTGTAGAGACTAGCCTTGACCCTGTTGACCATGGTTTACTGCTTTGACTGAACGTCGAAGTAGAGTCAACATTTGACCTAGTTTAGACTAATTTTGACCTTAGTTGACCACAGTTGACTATTTGACCAAAAGTCAACCGAAAGTCAACCGTAGCCTAAAATTTGACTAGAACTGGACCGAAGTTGACCAGTTGACCCAAAGTCAACTGTTAGTCAACGTTAGACAAGTTTGACCTAGAGTTGACCTAGGGTTGACCAGAGTTGACCACCTGACCAAAGTCAACTATAAGTCAACCATTGACTTAGATTGACCTAGTTTGACTTGCTTTGACTTGCCTTGACCTAGTTTAACTTAGTATGATTTGATTTTACTTCCAAACCCTTATATTGATACAGTATTCCATCTATAGGTCCTCGAGGCACTGTTCTAGGACTCAGTTAACATATTCCACCAGATCGCAGGCGAGTACATTCTCTGATAATATTTCTGTTTTATGATATCGTCTATGTTTCTTGTATTTAGTGTAGATATCCTTGTTCTCTTGACACATTGTTCACATGGATTGGTATTTCTCTGGATCCCGTCATGAGATGTTATTCCTCGCTCTCCTTGGTATATCTTGTGCAAGTCTTTCTTGTTCCTTGTGCATTGTATAGACACGATTCCTGCGAAGGCTAGCTACCCTCTCGGAGAATCGCGTGTCATGATGTGTCATGGTTGGATCCACTATACTGGTCGGGGACGGGGAGTATTAGTGTAGATGTGTGGTCATTATCTACCTTGTTTATTCTTGTAGACCTTGTTTGATAACCAATCCTACACTCCACGTATGATTGGCCGGATCATTAGACCTTGTGTAGACCCAAGCCAGCCACATGTTGAAACTAGTACTCACACACTCGGATAGATGTTCTTGATTCTTGTACATGCCATGATCAGTTTTACTTGTCTTGTTCTAGCTCTAGATTTACAGCTTACCTTGCCATGATACTCACATGTACATTTTGTGATTTCTTGTATATTCTCTCTATTTACTGCTATATTTTCAATATCGTCTAATTAGAACTGTTATTTGAGATTTGTGCTCGTTCCATCCTGACCGGATATGTTGACAAATTTTAGGAGTAGTTGTGCCCTCAGTATTGGACTTCATGATATTGCTAGCTGAGGTGGATCTCACTATTCTTCTATGTGAGTTGCCTGGTAGTTATCCTTAGTAAGTCTTGTTGTTCATTCCTTATTTTCTTGTCTTATGATCATTGTAGATTCTAGTTGTTCTAGTGATATTGTTATTATTTCTTGTCTTATCTTCCTTAGTTTTCGTGAGGTGACATGAGTACATTTCTAGTTATGGATCTTTAGATGTCGTAGTTAGTATAGTATACTTGACAGTATTTTACCACCGATACTGCGGCGTAGGCTAGGCGTGGCCCGCGTATTCGTACCCGTATATCCGGGTGTGGGTCGTGACACATTTTTAGTGGTGGCCCATGCAGGTCAGTCTTTGCAATTAATGCGAAGTCGTGGTAGTACTTGAGCTTATCTGTACTACTGCGAGCCTGTCCTAGGATTAAGGTTGAGTCATGGAATATTTTAGGATTTTGGTACTCAGTCACATATTAGGAACTCTTGGTAGATTCCAAGGATGACCCCTGGGAATCTTATTTCGAACTTTTTGAAACTTTTCCCATTTATTCATGTCCGTTCTGATTTCTGAAATATTTGTCCGTATCAAACTTTATTCTTTCTTGGAATGAGTTTATGGACCCCAGAGGGAAGGTATAAGTTGAACTTATATATCTTCTAGGTTGAGACGGGAATATGATTTGCCAGTCTCATATCAGGTTGAGATTGTTTTAGATTATATTTCAAATGATTTCCTTTATCTTGACCTAGATCGTACCTTTGGGACTTCTCCTAAAAACTTTTTCTAAATCCTATCTCGAAATCTGTTCTGCTAGTTTTCATTACTTATCCTTGATTCGTCGTTGGATTTTGAACCTTGATGTTCGTTCGTTGTTGACTTTGACTTTGTATCTAAGATCAATTTTTATGAATTGAGTTAAGATATTCTGATAAACTTATTTGATGAGAACGATAAATGTCTACTTTATTTATGGAGTTTAGAATTTATCGCAGTCATACTAGCTAGCACGACAGGGACGTGGAGCCTGATGTTGGTTATACTATCCTAGTTATGGAATTTGGATTTTCTTACAGCCATACTGGTTGGCGTGGTAAGAATTTCAGTTGACATGATTTGGGGTGTATACCTTAGTTATGGTCTCCATCGTTATTGCAGCTATGCTTACTGGCGTGACGGAAATTCTGGCAACATAATTTCAGGGAGACGTGTATGGTTATCAGACTGTATCTTAAATCGGATCACTTCGTTATGACCGGATGAGCAAAAACAAATTCTTATCATTATTCTTCCCCGTCTTGGTTAACTCTGTCTATCTACAGCCATAATTAGAATTTTCTCAACATGATTATTTGTGTTCCATCTTCCTATGATTTGACTAAACTCTTCTTCACTAGCCTCTTGGATAATTCTTCTTGTCCTTTCCGGTAATTGTTGAAAGTGCCTCATGGATTGATTCGAGGGAAGTTCGAAAAGTAATTTATCCTTTTATTACGGAATCGAGAGTTTATATCCAGAAAAATACTGGCGGGGCATGATTTCGGATAACGGCATCATGGTTAAATAAGTTTCTTGAATTCTACTTGGACCACTCCCTAAGCCTTTTGACTAAACATCTTCTCCCTTATTTTGCAAAAATTGTTTGGAAATACTTCACGGATTTAGCCAAGTTAAGTTCAGGAACCTATATTATCTGGCGTGGCAGCTGTGCACTGCAGCCATCTGTTGTATTATGGAACGAGGAAGTTAATCGCACCCAGATGCACACTAGCGCGATAGTAACTTCATGTGACATAATTACGAAGGTATATGGTTCTTGAGTTTTACTTTGACTACGTCCTATGCATCTCGTTTGGCCTCGAACTATTCTTCGAAATATTTCGACAATCTTTCCTGTTTTGTTTGACCCTTACCTTGTCTGAATGTTGATATAAATTGTTAGACCCAGTCTTAGGCCCCTGTTACCTTCTATTTTGATGATTGGATAGCCAGACCTAGTTAACAGATTCTGTAGTGTAACTCTAATATGTTATTATGTGTGATTGTGATGAGTATATTTCCTAGGGATTTATTGGGTTAAGCTTAAAGGACAGATATGAGTGACTGACTATAGTGGAATTAGAAACCATTAAGAAGATTAGTTTGATAGTATAGATTGATATTAAGGTATCTAAGAAGGAGTAATAAAATATTATATTTTGTGACTACGGATTTAGGACTAGAATCTTGTGCTTAGAATTGAGGGTTTATATTCAGGAGTTCTTGAGTAAAAGAGAGAAGGCTCAATGTCCAGAATAGGTTTTGAATGTACAATTTCATGGAGCTTGTGATTAATAGGATAAAGATACTTAGGACGGGATAAGGAAACAAACAAATTGCTATTGAGATTGGAATTTTGGTTGATAGCCAAGTATTGCTGATATATAGTATCTCGAGGATGACCTATATTTTAGAGTATATGTAAAGGTTCTTATTGATATGAAGATTCTAAGGGGGTGAATAGACATAGTATTCATGGAAGAAGCTTGTTGAACCAGAACCAAATGATCGTAGAGAGAAACAACATAGGTGATCACAAGGGTAGCAGATTGGGTACTGTAGCCATAGCAGTTGTATGTTTTAGCTTGACCTATAGGATGATTTTAATTTCGAGGACGAAATTTTTATAAGGTGGGTAGGATTGTAAGCCCCTGAATTTAGGGCTTATTTTTTCAATTTTATAAATCAATTATTTTGAATAGATATTATTAATTGTTTATTATTTGATTTAATGCTCTTTACCGTGCCTTTGACTTCTGGAGTGTCAGGGATGCCAGTCTCTGGAAACTTTCTTCTTAAAGTTTGTAGTAGGCGAGATTACCTTCACGTCGATATATCATGTCCCATCCAAACTCGTTCCCTTGTGCTCCTTTTGTATCACGCAAGTTCGGGTCAATTTAGACCATTTAATTAATGATTAATTTTCCACTCTTTTTCTTGATCCTCATAAGCACGTTACCATGACTTTTAATCTAGGAGCACAAGGCTAGTCATTCTCTCGAAACCAACTTGTCATGCCTGATCTACTCGAGACATTCTTCACCCATGACCTTCGTGTCCCACTCAGACACACCATCTTGTGCTCCATTTTCTTCACACAACTTTCCTGACACGTGACCCGATTTTAATTCACCCCACGGTGTCACATTTATTTTTCGACTTGAATTGTGGATACCCTATCGACCCAACCTAGTCGACCCCAAATAGAGGCATAGCCCACATGAAGCCTACTACCCGCCTGCCACTTGTGTCCCATTTAATTGAGTCCCCACACGCTACTTATTTTCCCATGATTATAAATACCTAAAAATCATTTATTTATTGCACCTAGTCCATTTTGGCCCAACCCGGCTCCACTGAACCCGAACCCAAGCTCTATGTTGTCCTCTCGTGACTACCCGAACACCCCACATAATTTTCCTATTTTCCCTATTTTAAATATCTATTTTTTTCTCTCTCCACTTTACAAATATCTATATATATATATATACACTCTCTCTCCCATTAAAATACCAACACACCTCACCCCCATCACCAGCTGACTTCACCCCCTCTCTCTTTCTAAATATCTCTCTTTCTCTCTCCTCCCCTCTCATTTAATATCACACACACACTCATATATAATATATATCATCTCTCTTTCCTTTCCATCACACACACAACACCCCCCCCCTCCTAGCTAGCCGACAGCCATGGCACCCTCCCATGCCGACCTCCATTCTCTCCTTTTCCATGCCGAGCACAACACCACTACAGCCATCAACATTTTCTTCATCTCCTCCTTCTTCTTCTCCATTACCATCATCATCTTCCAAAACCACCACCATCGATCACCTATCCACCACCATAGCCCGCACGGCCGCCGCCATGGCCGCGCGCCACCGCCCCCTCGCTGCACCTGAGCGCTGCCGTGGCCACGCCGTCGCGCCTAGCCGGGCCAGCGCCCCCGACCAGCAGCGGCAGCAGCAGCAGCGCTGGCAGCGCTTGTGAGACCCGTCTCACTGTATCGATATTTTATACGGATACGTGTTTATTGAGCCGTATTTCATATTTCTCGATTTGCGTGATATTTTAAAATTTTCCTAAGTGTAGGATTTTCATGACTTGGTTTAACTTGGATTTGGTTTTATTTGGTTCGGTTCCACTTTGACTTGGTTTGGTTTAGTTTGGTTCTTTTTGAGATGAGGTGTATGGTTTAGATTGAGTGGAGAGGAATGAATGGTGGAGATCACTTGAGCTTGTTATATAAGCCACTTTTTCTCTCTCCCTCCTCATTCATCCTCATTCATTTCTTTTCCACCAAACCCTAGCCATTAGAGAGAGAGGCAAGTACACCTTGCCGAATGTTGGACGATTTCTATTTTGTTTGTTACATTCTCTTCCTTGTTATATTCTAAGCATGTTTAGAACTTGGAGTTTTCGGTTTTACCGAGTGGATTGTTGTAGATCTAGCTTTATGGTATTTTCGGTTTTCATGGGTTTTGATCTGTCAAACTTGTATATTTTTGTTAACTGATGGTTCCATGTTGTAGAGCATTTCATTCTGCCCTGTTTTGACCTATGGAAGTTCGGATTTGGACTCTGGATAAAAGATTCATGGAGCTTGGGAGCCATGGCTTGAGTGGTTCTCCTTCTTGGAAGAATGGGGAAGAAGAACAGTTCATAGCCGCAAGAACTGAGCCGCATAGCTCTTATGCAGCCAGTTATCCCTCCTAGCCGCATAAGCTTACTGCATGACTTGGCCGCATGGCCTATGCTGCAGGAACTTACTCCCAGCTGCATGAAGATTTGATCCATCCAGCCGCATGGACTTTTGATTCCCGGGCCGCATGACCCTGATTAGATCGAGCCGCATGGCATAGGACTTACGACTAGCCGCATGGACTTCTACCCGAACCGCATGGAGACCCGCCCCTTTCTGGCCGCATGGCCTTACGTGGGGCTGAGCCGCATGACCTACCCTGGCGGAGCCGCATGAGACTCCCGAGCCACATATACCTGTGCTTCCTAAGCCACAGGAACATTTACATCCTGGCCGCATGACCCGCATTGGTCCAGCCGCATGAACCCCTTTCATTTCCTGAGCTGCATGCGCCCTCTTTGCCCTGGCCGCATGGGACCCAGTGATCCTGGCCGCATGAGCCCCTAATTGAGCCGCATGAGCCCGACTCCTTTAGCCGTATGCGCCCTGATGAATTCAGCCGCATGGGCTGTTCTCTTCATAGCCGCATGAGATCATTTCTGGCCGCATATGCTTTAGCCGCATGACTTTTCCATAACCCTGTGTACTATTATTTTATTACTATTTACCCATATCTTGTAACCCCTTTATTGTATATTTTTATGCCCATTTTATATCCTTACGTCTTTTGTCCTGAACTTGAAAATCTCGATTTGATTGACATGATTGAAATGAGAATTGTACCTGGCATGGTGTGACCAAGAACTGAGATGCATGATAACTTGACCTGCTACACATGACTTGATAGTGACCCTGAGCCGCAGGGCTCCTTCCTGTGCCTTGTCCAGCTATTTAATTATCGTTATTATTATTATTTCTCTATTATTATTTGATCTTTACAGATGACTTGTGTCTTGTAACCTCAGCATAACTTGAGTCTCCTGATTGAATGCTTGCACTATACTGTTCTACACTTGTCCCCTGAACACGACAGTGACCCGTAGTGGTGCACTCCTGATTAATGACCTGACATGACCTGATGGTGGTCCGTTGTGATGTACCCTTGCCTTGATAAGTAATCTTGATAAGCAACTTGACATGATAATGACATGATAGTGGCCCGTCGTGGCGCACTCCTGACAAGTAGACCTAACATGATATATCTTGATAAGTTGTTACGACGGCTACCTGACATGACATGACCTGTATAAATAAATGGCCTGGACACCGTGGGTGATTATGTTTGTACAAATGAACCCGTCTTGTCTTGCATCATGTCTAGGACATGAATCCCTGGTTTCCCACGGTCAGGGATTCATACTGAATATGGTTAGGAATAATGACTAGATTGATCAAATAGTTCATGGAAAATTTCCCAGTTACCTGTTGCCCCTTTGATCCCGGCCTTATATATATATATATATACATGGGATTTGTTGCTATCCGTCGAGATGAGCGCACTTCCAGCCCGCCGTCGAGTGTGGTACCTTAGGACACATGTATCTTACTACAGTGTGTCTGCTATATCATGCTATCTTTTCTTTTTCTTTGCTGGGGTCATTCAGGTAGTAACAAACGGGTAACCGGACTTGGAATTCTCATTGCATCTTGTTAGTAACTAGGCTTGTGATAACCCTAGCTAGTTAAAGTATCAAGCCGTACTTATTGCTTGGCCGTGAATGTTGGATGGAGTTCAATCTGTCTAGTCTTGTCTTGATCTTGTACATGATTGTTACATGTCCAGATTTCTTATATTTCTCTTGCCGATAAATGGTGGGAGAAACCAAGTTCCGTTCAGACGAAGGGTTACAACCCCGGTCCTTGTTTGGTTTACGGGTTGTAACCTGGTTATCTGAATAGTCCCATGGTTATCTCATCGTATATCACCTGCCCTGCTCGATAATGGTTGCAATGATTGTCACCTTAACATGTTCTCCAGTTTACTTTATGTCAAATGATGATTTACTTACTGTCTTCCTATGTTCGGGATAAGTGCATTGGTACTGCACGAATCTCGATCCTCCTTTACTTATTTGCTTGTTGATTGCTAATGATTGCTGGTTTTAAGTTCATAAGTTTGGCCTCCTTTGTGGTACTTGCTATTTGGGGTCTGACCCCACTGGTTTTGCATGGCCAGGTTCTGATAGAAGAGCCCAAAGGATCTACCGTACCATCTACTCGACGGTGACCAGCCGGAGCACCAGAGTGCCTCAGTGGATTTCTTCTTCATTCTCCCGCTGATATGTAAATTCTCCTCTTGTAACGTTTAGCCCCGAGCACGTGTTTAGCTCGTGTTTTGGTATTTTCCTTGATATTGTAGCCTACGGGCATAAACATGATATGTGTATTCTAGACTATAGCTAGTCCTTATCATGTACGACTAATACTCTAGCTAGTCCTCAGTTCTGTGGTACTAGCTTCATGATCATTCATGTATATATGGTTCGGGACGCCTTACTATTGTATGTATGATGATCATACTCCTTGCTCTTGTATAATTGCCTGTGATTGAGATACCTAGGATTTGTTAAACCATAGAAGTGACTGATGGCTTGTAGAGTAACCCCTATGTCTTGACAGCTTATACGTGATTTCAGAGTATTAACGTACTTTGGGATTGCGTAACTGGCTATGTCTGCCCCCGCTCTCCGGTATTCTTTCTGGGGCGTGACAGCGCTGGCCGCGCGCTGCCGCCGGCCGCCGTTCCTCCGGCGACCCCCCACGCGCGTGTACCCCCCGGCGAGCACTCCCATGGCGGCCACCGTCCTCCGGATGCGCCGTCGAGGCAATTCGTGCGTTTCGTACGAAGTTCCGTCGTGACGCGCGCGGGATCGATCCAGAATTTGCGTTCCGTCGCAGCGACTTCGCGCGCATTTTCTTGAGAATCCGACCGTTGGATCGGCAATTTCTTCGCTCCGTCACAATCTCGGTATATCCACCTTCACTCCCCTCAAATTTTGCCCGTTAATTTCGTCGTTTGATACCTCAAAACTGGCCACCAAGTTGATGTTTTAAATTGAACTATTTTTGGACAGTTTTGTGATGCCAACTTCGCGGGTTCGTATCTTCGTCGTCGCAGCTCCGGTTGGCGCGCTACCAGTTCCTGTGCGTAGCTGGTATAACCCTCTTCCTGTCTCCTTTAAGTTTCGTTTCATTTTGAGCACGTTCGGTTGGTTGAATTCGACGCCAAAGTTGGTCGTCCGAATTCTTTAATTTGTACTTGTAAAATTCCATTTTTGAACCCGGGACTTCGGATTCAATTTCTGACACCACCAGTAGACTCGTGGCATCGTTCTGGCATGTTTTCATATAAAGTTTGTTTGATTTGGAGAATGTGGGCCCTGACACGCATTTCGGTGCAAGTCGGATACCAATATCCGGGTCACGGGTCATTTTGAGTTCGGCTCATCGGAATCCAATTCCGGATATACCGTTGAGTTCGTATCGTCATTCTGGACTCGTTGACATATAATTTACTGAGTTTTGCGGACATTGGCTCCGACACATTTTTCCGTGCAAATCAGATTCTAATATCCGGGTCAACGGACCAATTTGAGATCGGGTCAACGGAATCCAATTCTGGATATACCGTTGGGTTCATATCGTCATTCTGGATTCGTGCACATATAATTTGTTAGGTTTTGTGCACTTTTATTTTGGCACATTTTTCGGTGCAAAGTGTGTCCAACGGCGGATATCATTTTTGCCCAAAATTACCGTTTTGTCCCTGTGTTCAAATTAGACTTTTGGACAGGCTATCCTAGCTAATTTGACCATTCTGGACGCGTTGGTGATATTTATTTTATCATCCGACAACATCTATAGGTTTTCATCCTATAATTATAATCTTTCTCCTTTTGTGGTATTTTGAGTTTCATCGATTCCGGTGATTTCACAATCACTGAAATTGATATGTTGACCCTGTAGATATTGTAGAGACTAACCTTGACCCTGTTGACCATGGTTGACTGCTTTGACTGAACGTCGAAGTAGAGTCAACATTTGACCTAGGTTAGACTAATTTTGACCTTGGTTGACCACAATTGACTATTTGACCAAAAGTCAACCGAAAGTCAACCGTAGCCTAAAATTTGACTAGAACTGGACCGAAGTTGACCAGTTGACCCAAAGTCAACTGTTAGTCAATGTTAGACAAGTTTGACCTAGAGTTGACCTAGGGTTGACCAGAGTTGACCAGCTGACCAAAGTCAACTATAAGTCAACCATTGACTTAGATTGACCTAGTTTGACTTGCTTTGACTTGCCTTTACCTAGTTTAACTTAGTATGATTTGATTTTACTTCCAAACCCTTATATTGATACAGTATTCCATCTATAGGTCCTCGAGGCACTGTTCTAGGACTCAGTTGACATATTCCACCAGATCGCAGGCGAGTACATTCTCTGATAATATTTCTGTTTTATGATATCGTCTATGTTTCTTGTATTTAGTGTAGATATCCTTGTTCTATTGACACATTGTTCACACGGATTGGTATTTCTCTGGATCCCGTCATGAGATGTTATTCCTCGCTCTCCTTGGTATATCTTGTGCAAGTCTTTCTTGTTCCTTGTGCATTGTATAGACACGATTCCTGCGAAGGCTAGCTACCCTCTCGGAGAATCGCGTGTCATGATGTGTCATGGTTGGATCTACTATACTGGTCGGGGACGGGGAGTATTAGTGTAGATGTGTGGTCATTATCCACCTTGTTTATTCTTGTAGACCTTGTTTGATAGCCAATCCTACACTCCACGTATGATTGGCCGGATCATTAGACCTTGTGCAGACCCAAGCCGGCCACATGTTGAAACTAGTACTCACACACTCGGATAGATGTTCTTGATTCTTGTACATGCCATGATCAGTTTTACTTGCCTTGTTCTAGCTCTAGATTTACAGCTTACCTTGTCATGATACTCTCATGTACATTTCGTGATTTCTTGTATATTCTCTCTATTTACTGCTACATTTTCAATATCGTCTAATTAGAACTGTTATTTGAGATTTGTGCTCGTTCCATCCTGCCCGGATATGTTGACAAATTTTAGGAGTAGTTGTGCCCTCAGTATTGGACTTCATGATGTTGCTAGCTGAGGTGGATCTCACTATTCTTCTATGTGAGTTGCCTGGTAGTTATCCTTAGTTAGTCTTGTTGTTCATTCCTTATTTTTCTGTCTTATGATCATTGTAGATTCTAGTTGTTCTAGTGATATTGTTATTATTTATTGTCTTATCTTCCTTAGTTTTTGTGAGGTGACATGAGTACATTTCTAGTTATGGATCTTTAGATGTTGTAGTTAGTATAGTATACTTGACAGCGTTCTACCGCCGATACTGCGGCGTAGGCTGGACGTGGCCCACGTATTCGTACCCGTATATCCGGGTACGGGTCGTGACAATCCATGAGGGTCAGTGGTGCTTATGCGGCTCAGTCCATACGGCCCCATCATACAGAATACATCCAGTCCAAAGAGATGGGGGACGCATCGATGATGCCTAAACATAGAGGCGATACATGACAGGCTTACGCATAAAATATGCGATATGGTCATTCAAATTTAAGTCATCGTTTTCCCACCGTCCCTACCCTTAACAGGAGGTTGCACGTCAGGATGAATAGGAGGAGAGTCCGCAGCTCTCGATGGAGAGGCGAGTCCCTTCCCTTTGGCCATAGCACCAGTCGACTTGGAAGCTTTCGGAGCCATGGTTAACCGGGACAGAAAGGATGACGAAGATGATGAAAACGAAGGAGAAAAGTTGAAAGAAAAAACTCTCTCTCCGTATGGCCCATATTTATAGCTCTTCAAAGTGGAAACAGATGAACGTCGCGTCGGTTATCGTGACATTAAAGATAATGATGACACTTGGGGATTTTATCCCTTAATAACCGTCATCGTCGCTTCGATTCTCGTATCCATTAAAAATAATAATGACGTTTGGGGATTTTATCCTTAGTAACGGTCAACTTTATCTCGAAAAAAGAGCCCAAATTAAAAACCAAATCAAGACATTAAATGCAGCAGTGACAGCTGGCAGGCAAGATCGCCCTGCAGATCAAGATTGCCCTGCGGCTCAAGATCGCCCTGCGGCTCAAGATCTACCTGCGGCTCAAGATTTCCCTGGGACTCAAGGTCTCTCCTGACTCGAAGACTCCCTGCGGCGTGACATATTTTCATGCTTCTTATTCAAAGTATTCCAAATTTGCAATTTGAAAACTTTGAAGCGGGTCTTGTAGAAGCATAGAAAATATAGGGTTCATGCGGATCACAATTGGCCGCATGAGTACTTTGGGACAAGTTGGTCCGCATAAAGAAGAGCTACATGACAGACTCGGCATGCCCCCTGCGGCCCATCTTCACCGTCTCGCAACCAGACTGATTTGAGCTGCAGAATGAAGAGTTACTTATGCGGCCAGGCTGATCACCAGACTGGACATAGTCATGCGGCCAGAAGGACTGCGACCCGAGCCGCATGAACCTTATGCGGCTCAATCTATGTGCTTCATGCGGCCAAGGGTGACTGCAATTTGAACCGCATGAGCTGTATGCAGTCCAGAATATAGAACTTATGCGGCTCAAAAGTCCCCAAGCTACATGCGGACTAAGGGAGACTGCGAGTTAAGTCGCATGAGTCATATGCGGCCCAGCATGGCCGAACACTGAAAGGTCTATACGGCTCAAAATGACTCAAGCAGACTGACACTATCCTGCGATAGGACACGTGGCAGGCTGACCAAGTCTTAACCACCCAGATTTGCTGCAACAAAATCTCAACAAGTCACCAAATGGTGGCCAAAGACTGGATCTTTGTGTGCTGTTGTAGCCACGTGGTCACATGGCCATCTATGTGGCTCAAAATATTCTTCATCCCGAAATCATTATAAATAGCAAGGTACCACACCCATACAAAAGGCTGGCAACCTACGAAGGACAATTTCTTCAAGAGCAAGGATCGTGTCGGATAGTCCAAAGAGTAAGGCAGAATTGCTACACTTTCCTGAGCCTCTATCGTCACCCCTAAACAATTATACTTAGATTGTTTTCTAGGATTTCTTTCTAGGCTTTCTCTTGTACAAGCGAGTTTGCAATCAAGTTCAATTCCTTTGTAATTTTTGTTCTTGATATTTTATGGCAAACAGAGTAATTGCAAGACATCAGCATCGGGTAGTGCAGGATTATGCTCCCCTCCTTTGTTGTTGGCGCCGACGAGTGCTCGATGATTGACATCTTGTCGAGTCGAAGATACTTTGGCATACAACCTAGAGCTCCGATACCAAATGTTGGCCTTGAGATTGAAACTAGTAACCAGAGGTGAAAATAAGAAGGATTTGTGGAGAAAGAAATTGAAGATGTTGTGTTATTCATCATTAGTTTGTGCTTTTATAGGCTTATACAAAGATTGAATATGTGGATAACAGCAAATAAAGGGGAGTGCTTCACTCCTGGCCACACATGTCCTATGGACCAGAACAAAGGGAGGAGTAGTTTACTCCTGGCCATACATGTGTCTATAGACCAAGTAAGCAAAAGACTAAGCAAAAATATTATAATCTAGATTAACTAATAGAGAATGATGAACTCTGACATGTCTCTATGCTAAAGAAGTAGTAAAATTCCCAACTAGAGACGGAGACCAACGCCATATATCTGAAACTGGATCAGGAACAATGAGATGATTGAATAAATTTCTCTCATTTAGAAGTCTCTTCCAAACTAGGGACGCGTTTGAATTCGCCTGTGTCGTGTCCAAATCTGCAAACTTGCAGCATTCTGCCTTGATGAAGGTAGCCCATAGTCCATTTTGTGTCTTCAATTTCCACTACAGTTTGGATGAAAAAGTATTGATAATGTCCTCCAAACTTCGAATACCTAAGCCTGATTCACCATACATACGAGCCATAGTGGGCCATCCAATCCACGAGAATTTGTAATGGCCGTCTTGCATACCCCAAAAGAATTTCGAGAACATTGTTTCTAGCTGTCGTATCACGACTTTGGGAGGATTACAAGCAGCTAAAGTGTACATTGGAATAGAGCACAACACAGATTTAATATGTGTTAATTTACCTCCATAAGACAGCAGGTGCTGTTGCCTTCCTTCAATGCGGCTTCTAATCTTGGATATAAGCTGCTTGAACATATTGGCATTCTTCTGCCCCACTATTAAGGGACATCCAAAATAGGTGAATGGAGGATTAGAAGATGTAAATCCTGTAAGAGATCGAAGCTCCTCTACCTTCTCTTGCAAAAAATTTGGATGAACAAAAATTGAAGATTTTTGCTTGTTAATCATCTGACATGACGCCCTCTCGTATCGACCAAGCAAGGAATTAAGAAGCCTAACTGATCGAATATCACCAGAGGAGAAAATTAGAACGTCATCTGCATACGCAAGATGGGTCACCGGAGGACACCCACTCGGATAGTAGTAAGGAGAAAAAGAAGGATGTGTAGTCAAATGTTTAAGATTTCTTGAAAGAGCCTCTACAGCAATTAGAAAAAGCGCCGGAGATAGCGGATCACCTTGGTGAACTCCCCGAAAGCCTTTGAAAAATCCCGAAGATTCTCCATTGATAATTGTTGAATACCAGACATTGTTAACCAATCTGAATATCATATTGATCCAGGTTTCATCAAAACCAAACCTTCTCAAAACCTTCATCAGGAACCCCCAATCCAAACGATCATAGGCTTTGGCCATGTCGAGTTTTATAGAAATATTACCACCTCTATATTTGTAATTCATCTTGCTCATCATCTCCTGAGCTAAAATGATGTTATCGACTATCTCTCTGCCACGAACAAAACCACACTGTTTGGGGGAGATAATATTGGGTAGAAAAGGGGCCAATCGAGTGGCTAGGAGTTTTGAAATAATTTTGTTCACCACTGTACAGAGACTGATAGGACAAAATTCTGACAAGGATGTCGGATTTTTTACTTTAGGGATCAATAAGAGGGATGTACTTGTGATCGCTTTAGGTAGAGAGAACCCACCTAGGAATACGGATACAGCTGCGTAAAGGTCATCCCCAATGATAGGCCAGCACTTTGTGAAGAAGAGAGCATTAAAACCATCCGGGCCTCCTGCGCTTTTTGTATCTAAGCTTTGAACAATACCAAGCAGTTCCTCCTTTGTCGTGGCAGCAGTCAAGTATGCATTATCTTCATCTGAAATAATTTGAGGCACATGACTCAAGAGCTCGTCATCAACCACAGTCTCAGTGCTTTGAAACTGAGCCACATAGAACTCGTTTTGTTGCTGCTTGGATATCAGGCAGTTCAGTCAATGTATCACCATCTTCGCTCTGAATTTGATGTATGTGAAGCTTCCTCCGCTTACTATTGACATACTCGTGAAAATACGCAGCGTTACGATCACATTCCGGGTCCCACCTCAGCCTAGCCTTTTGCCGCCAATACGAATCTTCGTAGGATGTACGTTGCTTGAGGATAGCCGAAGCTCTCTGAAACTGCTCACGATTATGGTATGTGTTATTCTCCTCAAAAGCAATCTCAGCCGCCAATACATCGTCTTCTGCTTGCTTTACCTGTTGGAAAATATCACCAAAGGTAGAGTGACTCCAATTCGATAACGCTCTCCTGCAAGCTTTAAGGCGCAAGGTTAGTCTGACTAAAGCATTCTCATGATTATCAGACAACCACGCACTCTCTATAATGCGCATAAAGTCTTTATGGTTGGCCCAGAAATCCAGAAATTGAAATGTCTTTGTCCCCCTAGCTGCTTGCGATTTGAAATGAAGGAGTAATGGAGCATGATCTGATTCATTTTGGTTCAGATGAGCTTCAATTGTGCAAGGAAGGAGTTTAAGCCATCCTTATCCACCAACATACGATCAATTCTAGATCCTTGTCTCTCCCCCTCCTTCGATTTGAACCAAGTAAAAATACTTCCAGTATATGGGAGCTCAACTAATCCTGCAGCCAATTGAAAATTAAGAAAATCTTGCATAGAAGTATGATTAGGAGGCAAACCTCTTGTTTTCTTCTCCTGACGCATGATCGCGTTGAAGTCCCCTCCACTACCCAAGGCATGTTGGACTGAGCTTGAATATGTTGAAGTCTAGCCCACAGTTCCTGACGTCCTTCTTTGGTCCCATGTCCGTGAATTATGGACAAGGGCCTTTACTTTGCAGCCAGAAGCACATGTAACTACATTATGGGAGTGGGAAGAATTTTAGCTGTGATGCAAAATTCAAGACTTAGTCCATTCTTGTATTATAGTCTGTTGTTTGACCCATGCGGGAAGATTCAAGTCGTCAGCGACATCTCACTACAACAAAAAAGTGTTTTAACGACACTCGAAAAGTGTCGTTAATTACTTTTCATGGAACTTTTTAAGTGCGGTCTAGAGGGGGTGTCATAGAAAGTTCTTTTACTTTCTACGACACATCAGAAGTGTCATGTATCAAATTTATGATGACACTTTCTAGATGTCGTGTAATGCTTATTTCAGGGCATCATACTAGTGTCGTCTTAATGTGATTCAATGACAACTTATAAGTGTCGTCATAATTTTTTTTGACTTTTAACAACACGAAAAAAATGTCATGTAACAGTTTCTTAACAACACTTTTTGAATGTCGTTTAATGCGTATTTCACGACAGTCTACTTGTGTCATCTTAATGTTATAGATATTTTTCACAACACATTTTATGTGTAGTCTAAACATGCAAATCATAAATATCATTGATGTCACGACACCTTATACGTGTCATCTAACTCACTTCAACGACATGTATATAAATTGATTTTATTTGTATATTTATTTCATATAATTAACCAAAAGCAATTTCAAAAATAATAAAACTTTAATGTGCCAACAATAATATATAAATTAAAATATCTCAAATTCATACAAAGTCTAAATAAAAGTAATGTTCTCCCTTCACAAACAAGTCTATTACATAACAAAGTCTATTACATAATAGATATGATTCCTTGTAGGGTTAGCATCCGACTCTTTCCAGCATCAAACTTGAACCTAATCCGAACGCATCGATCAATCTGTACAAAAAAAAAGAGAATTAATATTTAGGCTTTCATATCAAATAATGCATATGAAAGAGCAGATATCATGTAGCTGCACCTATGACTGCATTACTGAAAAAGAATGCATTCATGTATGGAAAATGCTCTCTTCTTGAAAGTTGTTCGTAAAGTCTCAACTTCTCTTTCTTCTAACCAGCTTTGACAGTTCTTCGTAAAAATATGGCAATTTGTTGCAATCCGTTCCTATCGGCCATTCGTCGGGAAGTGGGAGAGAAAGAATCAGATTTTTGAAATCTTATTGTTGAAGGCATAGAGCTAAGGCTTTCCAATTTGGCTCTCTGTCTATACTGAAATTTCTCATCCAATATCAGAGACCAAGCCCGGTATCAATCGAATGTATAGTTCATTCAACACTGGTCTTGGTTTCAGATCAAACTTCTATGATTCTAGAACAAATGGGCGATGGGGGCCTCTTATTGATAGCAAGTACAAGCCAAGAGGCCGAGGTAATGGTTTCTATGGTTATGGCAATGATAACTCGGATGGTTTGGGTGAACTGAACAGAGGACCCCGAGCTAATTATCGCTTGAAGAACCAGAAAGTTCTTGGACACGCTGTCCCAATTCTAGTGAAGGGACAGACTCTTCCCACCAATGAAAATGTTGATGACTTTGCCATCCCTGATAAGGATCTGTACAATCAGGCAGACTTCTCTGTTAAGTATAAAGATGCTAAGTTTTTCATCATCAAGTCGTACAGTGAGGATGATATCCACAAGAGTGTAAAGTATTCTGTTTGGGCTAGCACTCCAAATGGGAATAAGAAACTTGATGCTGGTTACAAGGAAGCACAAGAGAAGGCTGGGGGATGTCCTGTCTTTCTGTTCTTCTCTGTAAGTGTGACTATTGTATCTTCATCTTTGAAGATATTATTATTTCCGTTATTCTTGGTTTTGAAAATTGTGTACTTTCCAGGTTAACACAAGTGGACAATTTGTTGGTGTTGCTGAGATGGTAGGCCCTGTTGATTTTAACAAGACTGTTGACTACTGGCAACAAGACAAGTGGAATGGTTGTTTTTCTGTCAAGTGGCATATTGTGAAAGATGTACCAAACAACATTCTCAAACACATCACACTGGAGAACAATGACAACAAGCCAGTGACAAACAGTAGGGACACTCAGGAGGTAACTAATATCTATAATGCTTTCCTATTATCTAGAAAATTTGATCTTGTTTATATTCTCACTTGTTGCTACACTACAGGTGAAGCTGGAGCAAGGTCTTCAAATGCTTAAGATTTTTAAGGAGCATGCTAGCAAGACATCCATTTTGGATGATTTTGCTTTCTATGAGAGCCGCCAGAAGGTGATGCAAGAAAAAAGGGCGAGGCAACAACAGCTGCACAAACAGGCATGCTCTTTTCCTTTTCTTTCTTTCTATTGTATTTTCAGTATCTTTATCTTGAATCAAGTTAACTTCAATCCTTCTGCTAACGCAACCAATTTCTTACTGGTAATGCAACTGGAAGGAGATAACATTATATCAGTTATGTAGATCAAATTATGTCTGCTATCTGATCGGGTCTGGGTAGTGCTAGATTTAGATTTGTACTAAACTGTGTTCCTGGTTCTATACACAGTGTGTACCCTGCTCTTGCTCGGGCTCGGGTTAGTATTTTAATTTAGGGATTTTTTGACTTTCATCCCACTTACTAATATGAATTTGTACTTACATCCCACTTTTTAATTTTATTTGACTTACGTCCCACTTTTCGTCACGAAAAGTATTTATTTTGTCACGAAAAATATTTATTTTGTCACGAAAAGTATTTTCGTGACGAAAAGTGGGACGTAAGTCAAATAAAATTAAAAAGTGGGATGTAAGTACAAATTCATATTAACAAGTGGGATGAAAGTCAAAAAATCCCTTTAATTTATGGATCTGCTGGCTCAGGGGGTCAGGGAATTTTACGTGGCTACCCAAACCATACCCATTAAATTTTGGGTCCAGCCGCTCGTCCAGATCCGTATAAAGATAATTTAAGTATAAAAGATTAGTAGAGGTTAATTCCAGCCTTCAATGTCGAAGGATGGATGGATCCCACAATCATGGTCGAGGATGTCTAGTCTTTTGTCGAGTGTTGATGGAAGTGAAGTAATGATTGAAGAACATGAGAGCTATGTTGTACTAGGCGCGGTGAGGCGACAGGCCACCTGCCTCGCCTAGGCGTCCGCCCAGAAATAAAATTGCATTTTTGTAGAAAAAACTGCAGGGCTTCACAATTGACAGTTCTATGATAGTTAATAGTTTAGATTCTTAACATGAGGCATTTAGGCAAATTGGAAACCCAGTGTATGTAATAGAATTGCTCATCATTTCAGGCATACAATGCTTGGTTACTAGCAAGGAATATATCAAATGCAGGAAGGAATGCTTGGATACTAGCAAGGAATGCATTTGGTCATTTCAGGCATACAATGCTTGGATACTAGCAAGGAATGTTTAATGAAAATTTGGTCATTTCAGGCATACAATTGCTCAAGTGGCATTTCAGGCATACAATTGCTCAGCGAATGCATTTGGTCCCAGTGTATGTAATAGAATTGCTCATCATTTTAGACACTCCAGGTTTCTCAAGTGAATGCATTTGGTCTCAGCGAATGCATTTGGTCTCAGTGAATGCATTTCAGGCATACAATTGCTCATCATTTCAGACACTCCAGGTTTCTTAAGTGGCATTTCAGGCATACAATGCTTGGAATATATCAAATGCAGGAAGTCTCTGGAATCATTGATCCCAGTGTATGTAATAGAGTAGTAGTATATAGTGAAAAAGTTAATAACCAATATATATGTAACAGTTCAAATTGCATATCAAAATAAGGAGGATGAAAATTTTGTCGTACCTAAAACAACTTCAGTCGCATTTTCGACATTACCACAGAAAAAAGTTTTATCGGTCAAGAACTTAGCAACCTATTGGTACTCACCTGAAACGATAAGCAAGAAAGATTGACTGATTACCACAGATGTACATATACTCAATATGAAAGCATGTATTATTCAACAGCCTGCTTTATAAATATTATAGAATGGACTCAAGTTAAACTTAAAAATTAATAATTTAATTACCTGAATCTCTTCGAAACTAATATATTTGTGTGGCCAAGCAATTGTACTTCCTATAGTGTCAACAAGGGTAAAAAATTCTCTTGAGGCTCGGAACAAAGTAACATCTGGAACTAAAACTTCCTTAACCCAAACTTTGTAGCAATCTGGCCCAAGTATAACATGATGTACCATTGAAGTAGAATCCGTGGAAGCAACTTCCGCCTTTGCCACCACCTGCCCTGTGGCAGTCCAATTTAACAGGTTGCACTTAGCGCCCATAAGGTTTGTAGTAGCACTAGCATTCACACTCTCTTGACGGGACTATAATGAAACAAGAAACTAAAAGTAAATTTAATATTTCAGTGTTAAATACAAATAGCATTACCACAAAATATACCTGTCGAGTTGAGGGAGGTGTCAACGCTTCTCCAGTACTAGGCTCTCCGGGAAACTGTAAACCGATTTCATAATTTGAGTTTACTTAAGATTGCATAGTTTTTAGAAAAACACTAGAGTTGAAGATAAAATTATCACAACTTACCATGTCAGGCCTAAGCTCTCTTAGAATTTTTTGTGTAAGATCTTGAGTTTTGCGAACCTCATTTAACTCATTCATAACAGATTGCATCCATGTTTTATTTTGTAATTGGGCCTCTATCTTAGATGGGGTAACTCCAAATCCAATACCTCTAACAGAACCTGAGCTTTCTGGACCAAAATATTTACTCACTGGATCCTCATTTATGGAGGTCGAGCTATTTGGAAGCTCTTTATATTTTTCCATTTCCGACTAGAAAATAAATGGTATTAGCATATTGAAAAAATTATTAAAAAATACAAGATAATAATCAATTTGAAATAAATAAGTTTTAATTACATACAATTGCCTTCTCTGCAGCATCGTTGATCGGTTTTCCCCTATTTTCTCCCTTCCTTTTCTTATGTCCTTCGATCCAAAGGTCTACCCTCGATATAGATTTGCCCGCATTTTCAATTGTCTAACGAAAATCGAATGACAAAATGATTAAAATAGATCAAGTTTATTGCATGCAAGATAATTTTAAATATACATAAATTTAAAACAAGTAGAATTTATACCCAATTATGCTCATATCTTGCATAACCTTTACGGCTCAGAGTATAAGGCATTGTTTGTTTTGCCCTTGCAGCCTGCTTCGTTTGACTTAATTCCTACACAAAATAATTTAAGACAAGGCTTACAACACTTATACAATGCACATGATTAAAAAATAGTTAGCTTTCAAATTTACCTTAAATTGATCTGAGGTGCGAATCTTTACAAATTCATCCCACTCGCGGTCTGTAGGTTCATCCGGCTTGAGAAGGGTAATACACCGAGATACATCCACACCAGCATCTACAACTTTTCTTAAACTTCGAGATATAGAAGATTTCCAATTTCGCCATGACTTCCCGATCAAACGCAGGATGAACTTCTTGTAACAATCCTCAATAACATATTTTTTCTACATATACAAGTAAAATCAAAGATAAGTAATTTTACTAAATACTGTACAAGAAGGGACAATAATAAAATGCATAAACAAAATATATACCATCATCAGACCCCACAATTTTTCTTTGATCCTCTTATCTACGTTGTGCCAGGTATTTATATTTATTGGAACATTCTCTCGAACAATACACCCAACAGCTGTACTGAATCTAACTGATTGTTTTCCCACAGGTTGTCCATATCCATTTCACTCAATCATTGTACGATTCTTTTCACCCACTGCAACAACTGGGACCTTTGTTTTTCCTCTGGTTTTCTTTTTTTTACCACCAATATTAATATTTTCTTCTGACGCAGAATCCGTGTCCTCATCACAACTATCAGGAGGTAACCTAGATACAGGTGGGCTATCATAAATGACACGTGCTGATTTCCTTGTCATATCTCTGTAGTTAAGAAAGATGAATTAAATCAGTATCAATAGAAAGTATATTTTAATTCATGTGAAGAAGAAATATTTGAAGGAGACGATAGGAAGCACGAAGAGAAAATCAAAGATAAGCAAGAAATTGAAAGCAAGAAGAGATCAGTGAATATAAACTCTATCGAGTACATAAGATCCAGTAAATGCCATTTGCTTAGCCTGCAATATCAAGATATAGGCTATTACCTCAAGTTATACTACATTGGCAATACCTTGTACTCAAATCAAAAGATTCTTTATGTCCGTTCATCAAAACCAAACAAGTATAAAAAACAGTAAAGCTTAATGTAACTGTATGCATCTTGTGCAGGAATATGATTTGTAAGCTCCAATTGCCATTTTATGATATCTATAAGAGATGCATCACCATTCTGATAAATCAATTCCTGTGGATACTACTTCAAAATTGTAGAACAAATATGTATGGTTAGTTGAAACTGTGAGAAAGGATTTTCAGTGTCAGACGCTAACATATCAAAATCTTCCAAATTTTCTTGATGATGTATGGATAGCCATGTAGGTAGATTAGGACTCAGACATATAGGTTAGATAAGATGCAAAGTGAAAGAGCAATCAGGGCCTTAAGTAATATGCAATAACTTATAGATGAAAACCACTCAGCCAAAGGAATGGAATTACTATAAAGATAGACAGAACTAGTAGACTAATTTTACATGAAAAAATGAGATGTCAACATAAGTACAGAACATTGTAATTTGCTAAGCTAGATAAAATCATCAGCCATCATTTCTTCTTAAAGATGAGATGTCAACATAAGTACAGAACATAAGTACAGAACATTGTAATTTGCTAAGCTAGATAAAATCATCAGCCATCATTCTCTTTAACTACTCTTTCCGTGACCCCACCCCCCTGCTTCCTTTGTTCTTTTTATTGTTTCTTCGAGAGAGTATTTGAAGGTAGAACCAAGGAGTCAGGCTTGCTTGTGGAGTAACGTTAAAGGAACCTTTTAGTCTTTGATATGTTTTTCACTTGCAGGGTTTCGCTTGGTTCTAACATCATTAGCGATCATCACAGTCCAAGCCTTCTTCCATTAAATGGAGTCGGACATGGAGCATGAGAAAGCTTAACAAGAGAATTGGCAGAATTTTATTAGCGGATGCCAACCTGACGAAAAACTCTACTATAGAATGTGTTTTACCTATATCTTTCATTGGTAAAACACATTCCATAGAAGACCAATGAAAGTTTGTTGTCTTTTGCACCTGGAATGTGTTTAACCTATATCTTTTGCACCTGGAATGTGTGGAATGTGTTTTACCTATGTCTTTTGCACCAACCAGATAAATTTCCCCACAATTTGTAAGTTGATCACACTCCAAAATAATTGTTGATATTGCTATAAGAACGAAAATACATTTGTCAAGGCAAGTATGCAACATTTAAAAAAAATACTACGAAAAAGGTACTCTGGAAGGTAAAAAGAACACTGGTGCAGGCATATAATTTCTACTCTGAAGTCTGAACCTTCAAATATATGATCCAAAGAAGATACTCAAGTACTTTTATCGAACCAAAGTGAGAGTTCATTATAGCAGCAAGCCTAAGATGCAAAGAGAAATCTCAGGCTGAAGCTTTATTTAAAAAAGATGACCAACTTATGAAGCCCAAATAATTTTTTTCATAACTGCAATTAAAACTTCTAGAAGCCTCTTTAAACCTATAACTTAAAACAGCCCCAAAAATTAGTTGCTCAAATCTAAATCTAGAATTTTAATAATCTTGAGCCGACTTTGATACATCATGCAGCAAGCATTTGTTGTGGGGTATACATTGGAGGTGAAATAGCAGTGTAATAGCAGGTTGAAATATACATAGGAGGATGAAAATTTTGTCGTGTAATAGCAGTGTGTACATTGGGGTATACATTGGGTAATAGAAATATACATAGAATAGACAGGTGAAATAGCAGTGTGTATCATAGGAGGAAACCCATGTATTCAAAGTAAACTGAGAATAGTAGGCATACCAGAGTCTTAGATTATAACAGGTAGTTGTCTAGTCCTGTGTAGCAGTCCTAGGAATAGGAATCGAGGGTTAGAAATCCCTGGGTACATGACAACAAGGTATAAGGGTTAGAAAAACCGTTTTAGTGTACTATTCGTATCAGGAAAGGAGGAAGCAGTAGCAAATGTTGCAGTTGAAACATGTTACAAGTATAGGGGAAAAAGTCTGGAAACAAAAAAGTTAAGTTTGTGTCTTACCTTGGATATCTCTGTGTTGTGTGCCAATAACTTGGCCTAAAATAAACAAAATGGTAGATATCAACTAGAAAACTTTTGCAACTTCTTTTGAAGTTTCAAACAGGACATATAGCAATGCATATGGATGAAGACATGATTTTATACCAAGAAGCACAGAGTATTGAGTTTTCTAACATAATGGATACTTCCAAAGGCAAATGTTTTACAAAAAGAAACAACTCACTACAACTAATAGAAAGGAAGGTTGCTTTTAGCCACATTTGTCCGAAATAGAAAAAACAAATTACTCTTAAAGATTCTCTCTAATTCAGTCCAACTGCTATAGTGACACAAGAAGACCTTCACAATTCATCCTCTTGTATAGCTCATCACTATCCCTATGGTCTATCTCAAGTGCAGAAACATCTTGTGGGGCATATGAGGTATAAACACTTTCATCAAAGGTAGCCAAGTCATGAAAGCCTCTTGGTGGTGCCTTTAACACTACATGCCAATTTGATCTTTCACTTTCTCTGGAGTAAAATACTTGCTTTGCTTGTGATGCAAGAATGAATGGATCTCTTTCATATTTACTTAGTCCTTCATGAAGATTAACTAAGGTGAATCCATCCTCTTTCTTTATACCGCTAACTATGTTGGCCCAATCACATTGAAAAACAGGAATTCGGAATGTGTTGAAGTCCAATAGCAAAATATCCCTTATAACTCCATAGTAAGAAATATTTGCAACAACTTGTGTTGTGTCCCTGGCACTGGATCTACATATAGTCTCAGCTTCTATATAAACACCATAATCTTGAGTAGATCTCTCAATTTCTGTTGTATGAAAGCGTTTTCCATTGATCACATAACCCGAGTACGAGATTGCAACACTTCTGGGCCCTTGCACAAGCCATCTTAGCGTATCCGATATTGTGGTCGATGCACTTTCAAGATTAATCTGTAAAAGCATAACTTGTATTAAAAATTTACCTATCATCACGAAAATGAATGTGTGTGTATCAGACCTTTTCTGACATCCATGAAATGAATGTTTCTAAATGCCTCTTCTGCAACAAATTATTATCCCGTAACAAACGCCTATCAGCATGCTTTAACTCCTCCATGTGTACTCTAATAAAGACATAAAAAATTATATATTCACTAAATTAATTAATTATATATATATATATATATATATATATATATATATATATATGGTGCAACTTATGATATTGGAATGTGTTGGTAGTATTCTCACGGAATATATGGTTCAACTTCTGCACTATTTAGAAGAACATAAATATGAGCAGCCTTCAACATTTCACTTGACAAGGTAATTACTTTTCCTTTTGAAATTGGACGCCCCTCTATAATTGCATCATCCTCAAAATCTTCATTGCGGTTTAATTTTGTGCCTAAAGATGCTGATTGTGGCATGTATTCACTACAAAATCTCACACACTCATCTACTAGATAGCATTCGGCTATGCATCCTTCAGGTCGAGCACGATTTCTAACAAATCCCTTAAGATACTTCATAAATCTGTTGGAGGTTAAAACAAGGAAAAAAATAGCAAATGGTGAATGACCTAATTTATGAATTTGTTGAATAAACTATAAACACTAAAAATATAGTGAGGTTATAGTACATACCTCTCAAAAGGGTACATCCATCGATAATGCACCGGTCCGCATAATCTAGCCTCTCGTCCTAGATGTAATGTCAGGTGAACCATGATATCAAAAAAAGCTTGAGGAAAGTACCTTTCTAACATGCATATAGTCTCCACAATTTCATCCTCCAATACTTCTAATTTATTTTTGTCAATGACTCTTTGACAGAGTTCATTAAAAAATGAACACAAACGAAAGATTGCCTTCCTTGGTCCCTCTGGAAGAAGTCCTTTTAAAGCAACCGACAACAATTGTTGCATTAAAACATGATAATCATGGGACTTGAGACCAATAATCTTGCATTCTTCCAGCTTAACACAATTGCTAAAATTTGAACTATAACCATCAGGTAACTTCAAATCAGCCAATCTCTTACAAAATATTTGCTTTTCAGCTTTTGATAGTGTGTAAGGTGCTGGAGGAAGGAAAAATCTTTTTCCTCTTGGTTCTGCATATAAGTCAGACCGAATGTTCATGTCTGCTAAATCTCCACGAGACTTTAATCCATCCTTCGTATGTCCTTTAATATTCAGTAGTGTTCCTATGATACTTTGGCAAACATTCTTCTCTGTATGCATCACATCCAAGTTGTGACGCAGCGGTATAGCCTGTGATACAATAAAAAAAAGTACTATGTTCGTAAAAAAAATAATTCTCTTACAATAAAACTAACTAAAAAATGAGTATTGTAGTGAAAAATAATTTACCTCCCAATATGGTAATTGAAAAAATATTGACTTCTTTTTCCACATTTTAGGAGGATCGTTCTTCTTTCTTTTCTTTTTCTTGCTCTTACCCCATACATTTTCAACTTCATTTACGGCACGTAAAATTTCATTATTAGTCAATGGTCTTGGTGGGAGTCTTTTTTCCTTTGTACCGTCAAACCAGCTAGCCTTATCACGCCACAAGTGTCTAGGTGGAAGAAATCGCCTGTGAGACATGTACACAGTCTTATGTGACTTCTCTAAATATCGAGAACATGTATTAGGACCACATATAGGACATGCAAATTTTCCCTTTGTTGTACAACCAGCCAAATTACCATAAGCTGGAAAATCGTTGATTGTCCACATCAAAATAGCTTTCAAATTAAATACAGACTTAGTGAATGCGTCATACGTCTCCACACCATTGCTCCAAAGCTTCTTCAAGTCATCAATAAGTGGTTCAAGATATACATCTATGTCATTTCCAGGTTTATCTTTGCCAGGTATAAGTAAAGTCAACATCAAATTTTCTTGCGACATGCATACATTGGGGGGAAGGTTGTATATACACAACAAGACTGGCCACATACTGTATTGGGTACTGAGATTTTTGTAAGGATTAAATCCATCTGATGATAGCCCAAGCCTGAGATTTCTTGCATTTGAAGCAAAATCGGGCCATTTTTTATCAATAGAATCCCACACGACAGAGTCTACTGGATGACGCATCGTTCCATCTTGACTGTGGTGAGTGGAATGCCAAGTCAATTGTTCTGCCTTATCTTTTGACATAAACATCCTTTTGAATCTTGGTATTATTGGAAAGTATCGCAAAACCTTTGCAGGCACTCCCTTCCTAATCTTGCTTGTGCGTGGATTTACTTTCCATCACGAAGAACCGCATGTGGGACATATCTCCAGGTGCTCTTTCTCTTTTCTAAATAAGCAACAATTATTGACACAAGCATGTATCTTCTCATATCCTAAATCAAACTCTTTTAAAAACTTCTTTACCGTATATAATGAATCTGGAATATTATTTTCCTCCGGTAACATATCCTGTAAAATTTCAAGAAGTTCATTAAATGCTTTATCTGACAGCCCATTTGTAGTCTTATGCTTGTAAAGAGTAGTGATTGCTGACATCTTCGTGTACTTAGTACAACTTGGATACAATGGAGCTTCAGCCTCTTCTAACTTTTTTCTAAAAACCTCATCTGCATTCAAGTTTAAACCCTCAGTAGCCTCTAAATTTTTAGCAAAAGGAATGTATGCATCATGGTACATCCTATGAGCATCTGGCAACTCAGAATCCTCATTTTGTTTAAAACTACTTGAATGTTCCCCGTGAAGAACCCAAAGCTGATATGAAGGATCAAAACCAATTCGGACCAAATGATCATATACTACATCATTTTTTTGTGACTTTTCAACTTTACAATCTTTACAAGGACATACGATCCTTTCGGGATTCCTAGCATACTCCTTAGCATTTGCTATAAATCTCTTCACTCCTTCTAAGTACTCATCACTAGACCTACAGATAGAAAAAAAAAAATTTACGATTTATGTAATCATTCATATATTTGATAGCTTAAAGGAAAAAAATATCAAGAAAATTTAGAAGGACCTTGGATAATTAATCCAAGTTTTATCCATCCTTAACAACCAAATTTAGTGACTTTGTTGGATGCTCGCAACAACAATAATCCCAAAAAAATGACCTATCATAGACACCAAAAATGATAGTTAGTGTATTGTATAGATAAGCAACAATTACATACAGTTAAAAATATAAAGTAAAGTAAAAGGAGAATAAACAACTAAGAGGGAAAAAAAGATGCATATACATGTTGTTCAAAGTCCACAATACATTAAACTTATTTCTTTGTCTCTTATAAGATAGATGCCTATCAAGTTCTGCTTTACACTTCCCCTAGTATAAAGTCTATAGACTAGCTTGCACCTTCATATTTGTTAATAATATAGATTGGAATCAAGATAAAGGTAACAGTGTCATACAAATTGCTTCAACATGAGACAGTGCGACATTCCAGCATACATATATATATATATATATATATATATATATATATATATATATATATATATATATATTGAGTACTCCATTTGATGCCGTCTTATAAGCTTGTTTTTGGTGATTTTCTTGCAATAGTTTCTTGATCATTGGTCAAATTCCTAAATTGATGCCGACCTTTTGATTTATGGAGAATTAGAAGTGGGTTTTGGTGCAAATCAGTTGGGTTTTAGAAATTTTCACAGAAATTGGGATTTTTTTTGTTGATTTTTGATTGGTAGGGAACATTTTCTGAAGACTAGTTACCTGCCTAGTTACCTGAATTTTACACTACCCTTCAAAGGATGTGTTATCTGCTTTAAAGGAACAATTCTTCTACTTTTGCACTAACTATGAGTTGAACATGATCCATGTTCATTACCAATGATGAAAGAGTAAGATTAACAGTTAATATGGTAAATAGTGACATCTACAATTAGAGAACTGATTGAAACACAATATGCATACAGTTCTCCTATATCCATGTTCATGTGACCTGGACCTTAGCTTGACAATTTCTCAGTATTAAGAAATATTGTTTCCCAACAAACAACCGATGCACAAGATAATATAAGCAAACATGTACTACTCCGAATGGATAAAAGAACAAGACCAGGATATAAACCCTGTGATATGAAAATACAGCGAACACCTAGCACCATCAGGTTGTGAAACAAATATGCATATTGATAATAAAGGAGGTTCCATAAATATTATATATCATCATCGACTGAAATAGTGCAAGTTTATTAGAAGAATGTCAGCTATTGCCATCACTTCAAAACTTATTGCTGTTATGACAACCTATTTGTGTTAAACCATCACATAAAATAAAACAAATGTTTTTACAATCCATTACATGTTCCTTCAATGAATCAAACTAATTACATGTTTCTTTAATGAATATTTCAAATAATGTAGATCATCGATGGTATGAATTTGCTTATGATGTGCAAGATACCCAATTTGCATCAATAGAAGCTTATATATATATATATATATATATATATATATATATATATATATATATATATATATATATATATATATATATATTTTCGAAAGTTATATATATATATATATATATATATATATATATATATATATATATATATATATATTTTTGGAACCAGGTAAATTGTTTCTGGAATCGCTCCCACTGGGATTTGAACTCCTGACCACTCGGGCCGCATGCATCTCTCTTAACCACTAGGCTAGAGGTCATCTGCATATATATATATATATATATATATATATATATATATATATCACCATGTGAAAGAGCTCTGTTAGCTTGGGACAAGTATCCTCTTATATATTGTAATGTAGCAGTGTTATAGTACTTCTCCTGCTACTTTGTTTGTACCTTGTTAGGTTTAATCTGCTACCAAGTGGTTGGTACTGATCAACAAATGAAGATACTAAAATAGCTTATGAGTTGTGAACAAGATATCAATATTTCAATTTGGTCCTTTTGGCAGAAACTACAGGTAACAAAACATGAGGAACAAAGTTTAAGCCTTTCTGACAAAAGCCTTGGATTCACTTCATGAACCTCCTCCTTAAAGCTTTGGTTGTACAAGTAATTCATGCTTTTTATTTCTCATGCTATTTAAGCTAGTTCAGGAGGCAGAAAAATATTTTGGAATCGGAGACGAGCATCATTGTTGTTCTCTTGGAGGAAAATGTTCCAAGCTTATTCATTTTCATGTTGCATTCACTTTTAAGGGTAAAATTTCTTTTGGATAAATCTATTGTTAGAACTTTTTCTTGATACTTGATAGCATACCTGGTCCATACTGTTGGAACTGAGCCTTTCATTTCAAATAATTTCAACCTATGTTTAGTATACCTGTAGAGAAAGTTCTTTTGAGGAATTAACGGGATAGCTTGATAGTTTTGATGCATGCCCTGTTAAACTTATTCTAGAGAATCCTTTGTGGTCAAGAGAGAGCCCTTCCCATTGTTAGTGTGACTGTCAAGAATATGGAGTAAATTTGGGTTTCTGAGGAAATTATTATGTTTCTGTTACTTTATTTGGTGTTTGATAGCTGGTATTTCCTAATATAGCCATTAAGAGTAGTTTTTTTTTATTGAATTAGTACTAGTATAGGTTTAAAAAGCAGCTATTTATACTGGTAAGCTGAAGCCTTAAACTCATAGATGTTATTTTTTTGTAGTTCTCATTTCTGTTTTTATCACGATGATCTATTTTCATGTTCTAAATAAGCATAGTTTGTTTCTAGTTGAGTGCAAGCATGAGGATTCTTTCGGTAATTGGGGGCTGGTTTATTTTCTTACTCTCTTCTACATAGTTTGTTCTTGCATCCTAACTGTAGTCACTAATTTCCTTGGCCCAAATAAGCCAATCTTATTAATATATGTTATTTGCTAGGAAGCACGGCCAATCCCAAAATAGGCGTCAAACCACATCATGAACGACAGGAAACAATGCCTGAATCATGTTGCGCCATATTCTTGTCTGCAACATAAATTATTTGTAATGGAGATCACAAATAGAGCCAACTCACCCTTATGGAACACAAGGTCTGTGGACATTGACTTCAAAATTTTAAGGCAAATCTGACAGATCTATTCTCGAACTAGTACCAAAACTCCGTCTAGGCGAAGCATTTATTTAGTTTCTACATATGAACTTAGTTTTGATTTCTTCCTCTAAACCCTAATCAACCAAGAAAACCCTAAATCATGATGGATTATATTCTGATGCTTTAAAAAAATCCCCAATTATTAACCCTAGATAAAAAAAAATCAAGAAAAACTCAAAAAACGAGGGGTGAAGATGGAGTGCGAGATACCTAGATGGTGGCGGTGACTCGGTGACGTCGGTAACGGCAACGGCGGTTCAAATGGTAGCTGTGGCGTCGGTAACGGTGGTGACGATCGAAATCCCTTTCTTGCCTAACCTCAGAGAGAAAGAGAGAGAGAGCAACAAAAAATGGAAGAAATTAAGGAAAATAAAGAGAAAGGAAGAAGAGAGAGAGTCATGGTAGGAAATTAAGGGAGAGAGAGAAAGGAAGAAGGGAGCAGTACCGGACAATGACCTTTGCTCCAGCTACTCCATGCCCATTGCTGCGATTTTGAGAGAAAGAAAAAGGAAAAGGAGAAAAAGAAAGAGAAATAAGTGCAATTTTGAGAGCAGCGCGTATGTGAGCGCCAAAATTTTCTGCGAGAAGCGGTAAACAAAAAATAAGGCGGGAAAATAAAATTTTAGATAGCACTTTTCAAGTGTTGTATATAGAATATGATAAAATTGGTAGAAAATAAAATTACTGACGACTTCTTTTAAGTGTCATAGTTAGTATATAATATTATACGACATTTTTAAGTGTCCTTACAAGTGTTGTTGAATTTATGTTTACGACATTTTTAAAAAGATGTCGTAGATTATGATAAATACTTAATTATAATGACACGTTTTAGTAGAGTGTCGTCACTACGAAAAAACTACGACACTTCTTTTGAAAGTGTCATAAATAAAGTGTCGTTATTAACCTATTTTGTTGTAGTGTCTCCTAATACATGATGGACAGCTATTGTAGGGAACACTCAAACCCATATATAGAGATATGTCGGAGATTGTTGGATTTTGGCCTTTGCATTGGAAATTTTAGTCCCACATCGGCTAGGCCAAAATAAATGTATCTCTATATATAAGCTATGCTTGTTTAGAGATGCAAAAGTGGTGTGGAGGTGCAGATGGGTGTGCCATGTGGGCATATTTTTCTAGTGGGAAAAAAGACCATATCAACAATGAAGCATCCATGCTTTTTGCCCTTGGGAATTAATTTCCATTGGAGTTAAGCGCCGTAGGGGCTTAGCAACTCGGACTCGGGCTCATGAGACGTAATGTGGCATTTTGTTGGCGCAATTTGCACATAACACGTCAGCTTCGTCGCTAGGCGCATAGTGCGGTTAAGTTGCGCTCGTTGCGCGAGCCACTTACGCAGTCATTCGTGCGCCAGTTTGCACTGCCCGTTCGCACGGCCAGATGGTGCAGCAAATTGCGCTGCAGTTGGCACAGTGGTTGGCGCGTGGTGTGCAGGTTGTGCTGGTGGAGAAGTGCTCGCATTGCGCGGTTTGCGCAGGGTGTGCGCGATGTGTGTGGCACAGGTGGCACAATATGGCGCAGTTGCGCGGTACGAGTATTGCGTTGTGCGCATTTGGCACGTATAGTGCAAGTTACGCAGGTGGTGCGCACTATGCTCCAGTTGGCTCAGATCGTGTCTGTGCATGATTTGAGCAGTTACGGCATATTCGGAGCAATTTTTTCTATGTCCCAAACGTTTTGCTAACTGGACAATTACAGCACAGGCCTGTATAAGGTTCTCTTCTCTTTCTCGGTACAGAAGTGAATACAAGTATTTCTTAACAAAATTTCCTTACGAAATTTCCACCAAGTTTGAGAGAGCAGAGAAGAGAAGCACCAACGCCACTTAGTGCTGCAGGAGTCCGCTGCCATTCGAGGAGTCAGAAGAGCAGAGTGTTCTAAAGTTCTCCGTCGAACTTGCTAATTCCTGGAAGCTGTTCATGTAGGGCGAATTTAGCTTTGAGCAACGATGATCATTCGCCCCAGCAGGCTGTTCTTCCATCTACCGCCTGTCATCCACTTCGATGTTGCGGCTACCAACTCGATTTACACCTTATTTTTAGAAGTATTGTAATCATTTGCTGCTGTTACGAAATCTCTTAAATTTTCGTAATCCAGAATCCTTCAAGGAACTCTATTGTGCACCTTCTTTGAAGTGTTGCATTGAAACGTTGTTATTACAATTATTTCATTTTCTCAGTTTTCCATCAAAAATTGTGCCTCGGGAATAACAGATGTCTCTGTCCATGGCCGCGTCTTCGTCACCGACGACACCCGGGAGTCCTCGTTCGCACTCAAGACCTCCGAGGATAGCTCTGTCGCCACTATCAACTCCATCCTCCCGTCCCCGATCTTCCGGTCTCTCAAGTCCTTCTCGGAGCAGGGCTACTACAAGTTCGACATCCGCCAGCGGGGCCGGCATTGGGTCCGGCTCTACTTCTACCCACTCCCGAACATCGCCGACCACGACCTTACAGCCGCTCCGCTGACAGTCATCACCGACGACTTCATCCTCCTCAAAAACTTCACCTTTAAAAACACCAACTACACTTATCCCTTCAAGGAGTACTCCGTCAACGTCACCTCGGACACGTTGGTCCTGACGTTCATCCCGTCGAACGCCTCCGTTTCGTTCGTGAACGGCATTGAGGTCGTGTCGGTCCCCGACGAGGTCATCTGCAACCAGGCACTCACCGTGCCGATCGCCCCTTTCACCGGCCTGTCCGAGCTCGGGCTCGAGACGATGTACAGGCTCAACGTCAGCGACCCTATGATCACTCCCGAGAATGACATGCTCGGGAGGATGTGGGAGCCCGACGCAAGTACCTCCATGTGAACAGCTCGGCGGTGAAGGTCTCCGTGATCCCTTCGACCCTGAGCTACCCCGAGGGCATGACGGCCGCCACCGCGCCCAGCTCGATCTACACCACTGCGGACACCATGGGAGATGCCGACGTGACCGACCTGAACTTCAACATGACTTGGGTGTTCTTCGTCGGTCCGAGCTTCCAGTACCTACTCCGGCTTCATTTTTGCGACATTGTCAGCAAGGCTCTGAACACATTAGTCTTCAACGTCTTTGTGAACTCAGATCTAGCGGTCGGGAGCTTGGACCTCTCCTCCCTCAAGATGGTACTGTCCGTGCCGTACTTCAAGCACTTCGTTTCGAACTCGTCTGGCACGATGACGGTGAGCGTAGGGCCGGACCCGGTCGCGGACTTCAGAAATGCAATTTTGAATGGGCTCGAGGTGATGAAGATCAGCAACGGCGTGAAGAGCTTCAATGGGCTGAATTCTGTGACGGATCTTGTTCCGGAATCACCATCGGAGAAGAAAAAGAAGAAGCAGCAGCAGCAGCTATGGATTATGATTGCATCGATTGTCGGAGCTCTGAGTGCTGGGTGACTGATAGCATTGTGCTACTGCTGTTCCGTGGCTAGGAAGTCGAACACCACTCCTCATGCCCAGACCTGGCTGCCTCTTCCCTTGTATGGAAACTCCCACACCATGAGCAAAGTCTCTACTACTTCCCACAGGAGCGGCACCGCCAGCTGCATCTCTCTGGCCTCCACGAACCTCGGCCGGGTCTTCACGTTCCAAGAGATCGCCGACACGACGAACAAGTTCGACGAGAGCCTGCTCCTCGGCATGGGGGCTTCGGGAAGGTCTACAAGGGGATGCTGGACGACGGGACCGAAGCGGCCGTCAAGAGGGGGAACCCAAGGAGCAGGGCCAGGCCGAGTTCCAGATGGAGATCGAGATGCTGTCCAAGCTCCGGCACCGGCACTTGGTGTCCCTAATGGATACTGCGACGAGTGGTCCGAGATGATCCTGGTCTACGAGTGCATGGCGAACGGACCGCTGAGGAGCCACCTCTACGGGGCCAACCTTGTTGGTGCTTTATTTACATGGAGAGAGCTTGCTCTCAACATGCCTTGTAAAATTTTAGTCCCACATTGGAAAAGCACCATGAGTTATCTCAACATATATACTTGGGTGTGTTGTTGAGAGATGCACATGGGGTGGTGACCCTAAGGAGGGAACCATGTGGGTGATTTTACTAGGAGGTAAGAATAAGGCTCCAAGGATTAAGCATTAATGCTTTTGTCATTCTCTTGGATTAATTCCACTTGGAGCTAAGCCCCAAAGGGGCTTAGCGACTCGGGCTCATGGGCTCATGAGGCGTAATGTGGCGTTTTGTTGGCGCACTTTACACTTTACACCATGGGAGATGCCGACGTGACCGACCTGAACTTCAACATGACTTGGGTGTTCTTCGTCGGTCCGAGCTTCCAGTACCTACTCCGGCTTCATTTTTGCGACATTGTCAGCAAGGCTCTGAACACATTAGTCTTCAACGTCTTTGTGAACTCAGATCTAGCGGTCGGGAGCTTGGACCTCTCCTCCCTCAAGATGGTACTGTCCGTGCCGTACTTCAAGCACTTCGTTTCGAACTCGTCTGGCACGATGACGGTGAGCGTAGGGCCGGACCCGGTCGCGGACTTCAGAAATGCAATTTTGAATGGGCTCGAGGTGATGAAGATCAGCAACGGCGTGAAGAGCTTCAATGGGCTGAATTCTGTGACGGATCTTGTTCCGGAATCACCATCGGAGAAGAAAAAGAAGAAGCAGCAGCAGCAGCTATGGATTATGATTGCATCGATTGTCGGAGCTCTGAGTGCTGGGTGACTGATAGCATTGTGCTACTGCTGTTCCGTGGCTAGGAAGTCGAACACCACTCCTCATGCCCAGACCTGGCTGCCTCTTCCCTTGTATGGAAACTCCCACACCATGAGCAAAGTCTCTACTACTTCCCACAGGAGCGGCACCGCCAGCTGCATCTCTCTGGCCTCCACGAACCTCGGCCGGGTCTTCACGTTCCAAGAGATCGCCGACACGACGAACAAGTTCGACGAGAGCCTGCTCCTCGGCATGGGGGCTTCGGGAAGGTCTACAAGGGGATGCTGGACGACGGGACCGAAGCGGCCGTCAAGAGGGGGAACCCAAGGAGCAGGGCCAGGCCGAGTTCCAGATGGAGATCGAGATGCTGTCCAAGCTCCGGCACCGGCACTTGGTGTCCCTAATGGATACTGCGACGAGTGGTCCGAGATGATCCTGGTCTACGAGTGCATGGCGAACGGACCGCTGAGGAGCCACCTCTACGGGGCCAACCTTGTTGGTGCTTTATTTACATGGAGAGAGCTTGCTCTCAACATGCCTTGTAAAATTTTAGTCCCACATTGGAAAAGCACCATGAGTTATCTCAACATATATACTTGGGTGTGTTGTTGAGAGATGCACATGGGGTGGTGACCCTAAGGAGGGAACCATGTGGGTGATTTTACTAGGAGGTAAGAATAAGGCTCCAAGGATTAAGCATTAATGCTTTTGTCATTCTCTTGGATTAATTCCACTTGGAGCTAAGCCCCAAAGGGGCTTAGCGACTCGGGCTCATGGGCTCATGAGGCGTAATGTGGCGTTTTGTTGGCGCACTTTGCACTTAGCACGTCAGCAGTCATGCGGTCTTTATGCGGCTCATGCGCATGGAGGGCTACGCTGACTGTGCAGATTTCAAATCGGTTATGAAAAGGGTGAATCAATGCGATTAATTCAGATCCTATCTTTGTGGAATTTGAATTAATTTTGTTACTATATTTGTGGGATTTGAATTAATTCAGTTCCTATCTTTGTGGGATTAGAATTAATTCGTTGCTATCTTTTTGTGATTTGATTCAATCTTTCCATAACTGAAGAGGCGGCTAGGGTTTCCACCCTCTCTCTATATATACTCTCTTCTGGCCTCCTTTGTGACCACGACGAAAATACAAGTCAGAAAAGGAGAAAGAGAGAGAGAGCTGCTGCCGCCATTGCAAGTCCATCCGAGGAGTCAGAACAGAGGTGACATCGAGCGTTCCACAAGTTATTCAACTTGCTGGTTCCTGGAAGTAGATCGTGTGGGGCGAATCTTGCTTTGAGCAACGGTGTTTTGACACCCCAGCATTGTTCTTCTTCTCATCTCTCTCTAGTTTTATTGTAACTCGTTCTGTCCCAATTGCAACACGTTTGCAAGGAAGAACGAGAGATCTTCTCTTCTCTTTTTCCCTCCTTCAGATTGTAATTTGGCTATTTGATTTTTTTATACCATCGTAGATCTTGAGTTTGCTCTCTGCAAAGTTTTGTGGGACATCTCAGATCTCGATTGCATCTGTTTTTCCATCTTTGATCAAGCCCCGGGAATAACAATCTCAAAGCAAGATCCGTATAGATGGAAAACATTAATGCTTCGCTCCTCCAATCGGACTTCTGCAAGTTGGAAAAGTTCGATGGAGAGCATTATCAAGTCTGGAAGAGAAAGGTTTACCTAACTCTTCAACTGAAAGACGTGGATTATGTTCTGTTGGAGGAAGAACCCTCTGTTCCAGACACTGGATCTACTGCCGCAATCAACACGGCTACCAAACTCCAGGCCAAATGGAGAAGGGAAAATAGCATCTGCAGGCTTCTCATCCTGAATGCTATGGAGGACTCCCTGGCAGAATCCTACTCAAAGAAGGAACTTGCCAGAGACATATGGGAGTCTGTAGAAAATCTGTATGAAGAAGATAAGAACAGGAGCAAAATGTTTGTGGTTGAAAAATATCACAAATTGCTCTTTGAGGACGAAAAGTCCATGCTGCCACAGGTGAAGGAATTTCTGAAGCTGCGTCAGAAACTGGAAGACGAAGAGATGCCCCTTCCCGACAAGTTTGTCGTCGGAGGGATCGTCTCAAAACTTCCTGCAGGATGGAGTACCTTCTATGCAAGGATGCACAGAAAGAAGCTAGACATTAGCTTGGGAGATCTACTTCAAGAGATCCATGTTGAGGACGAGATGCGTTCTCAACAGAAGGTGGACACTCTGTCCAAACAGTTGGCTAAAGCCAATCTTGTGCAGACGAGAGATTCCAAGGGGAAGCAGGCGGCTTCTCATCCCAAGAAGAAGGACTTCGCTAATCTAAAAGTGAAGGGTCCTTCTTTCAAGCAACAGAAGACTAAGTCCCACGTGACTTGTTATAATTGTGGCAAGAAAGGCCACTACAAGAGTGAATGCAGATCTAAGCCTAAACAATCAGAGAAAGGTGAGCCTAATAAGGTTTCATTGGTTTCTAACGTTGTTGCTATGATCGGACAGGTCACAACTGTGGGGGTTGACTCTGACTGGTGGATAGACACTGGTGCGACTTGCCATGTCTGTTCAGGCAAGGAATGGTTCGTCACGTACCAGCCGATATCTGAGAAGGTTGTCATGGCGAACCAGGCCCAAGCTGAAGTTCTGGGGATCGGGACCGTGGAACTGAAACTCACTTCTGGGAACACTCTGACGCTTCAAGGTGTGAAGCATGTTCCGGCGATTGCCAAGAACCTGATCTCTGGGAGCCTGCTCTGCAACGCAGGCTTGAGGATGGACATCAACGCTGGTCAGATGGTTATGTCCAAGAAATGAACATACTTCGGAAAGGCTTATCAAACCGAAGGAATGTTTAAAATTCAGCTTGTCAACCAGTTTGATGACATTAATGCAGTTGCATTTTCTGATTATTCTCTTGAGTTGTGGCATAATAGACTAGGACATGTTCATAGTAAAAGAATCAACAAAATGTCTAGTCTAGGACTTATCTCCAAATGTGGGGGTAAGGTAGAGAAGTGTGAAGTGTGTGCTCAGACGAAGATCACAAGGAAACCCTTTCATCGGGTCAATCGAAGCACAGATCTTCTGGAGTTGGTGCACTCCGATATTTGTGACTTCGAACATTTCTCCACGAAGGCCGGGATAAAGTATTTCATAACCTTCATCGACGACTTCTCAAAATACGTGTTCGTCTACTTGCTCAAGTCCAAAGACGAAGCTTTCGAGAAGTTCAGAGAGTTCAGGGCCGAGGCTGAACGGCAGACTAGACAACAACTCAAGAGGTTGAGAAGTGATCGAGGTGGGGAGTACAGGTCTCATGAATTCGCATCGTTCTGCAAAGAAGATGGAATCATATGCGAGACTACTGCTCCATATTCTCCTCAATCCAACGGAGTAGCAGAGAGGAAGAACCGAACATTAACAGAAATGATGAATTCTATGCTGCTCACTGCAGGTCTTCCAAAATGCTACTGGGGAGAAGCTGCATTAACGGCCACTTTCATTCTGAATAGAGTGCCATATGCAACTTCGGACGTAACTCCTCATGAACTCTGGTTCAAAGTCAGACCAAACTTGAATGTCATTCGAGTGTGGGGGTGTCTGGCGTATGTGAAGCTTCCAGATCTGAAGATTCAGAAGCTGGGGACAAGGACTACGAAGGCGATCTTCTTGGGGTATGCCGAGAAGAGTGATGCTCGGAGATTTCTTGATATTGAATCAAATCATATCATCGAATCTCGCGATGCTGAATTCTTTGAAGAAAAGTTTGTAAAAGATAAAAACATTGTTCTTTCGGACATTCCGGAAAATGATGTAGGTGCAAATGAGACTGAAATCTCATATGAGCCAGTAGTCCAAGAAGAAGCTGTTGTTGATGAAACAACTTTTGCACCAGAACTCGCCGAGCCGTCAGCTAAGCGAGCGAGAAGACCGAAAGATTTCGGAGATGACTTTGTCACCTATCATGTGGAAGCAGATCCGCTTACCTATGATGAGGCGATGAAGACCAGAGATGCTATCTTCTGGAAGGAGGCAGTGAATGACGAGTTTGACTCTATCACCTCCAATAACACATGGGTGTTGGTAGATCTACCTGAAGGAGAAAAGCCTATTGGATGTAAATAGATCTTCAAGAAGAAGATGAAGGCAGATGGAACTATTGACAAGTTCAAGGCCAGGCTGGTCGTCAAGGAATTTTCTCAGAAACAGGGGATAGACTACTTCGACACGTACGCTCCAGTAGCTCGGATGACCACCATCAGGATGTTAATCGCTCTAGCAGCTATACATAAGTTGGTGATACATCAGATGGATGTAAAGACAGCGTTCCTAAATAGGGAGCTGACCGAAGAGATTTACATGCAACAGCCAGATGGATTTGTCGTCAAAGGTCTTGAAGACAAAGTCTGCAAGTTGGTGAAATCATTATATGGTTTGAAGCAAGCTCCCAAGATGTGGCATGAGAAGTTTGACAAAGTTATTAGGTCAAACGGCTACAGAGTCAGCGAGACGGACAAATGTGTTTACACAAAGTTCGCTGATGGAAGAGGAGTCATCGTTTGTCTGTACGTGGACGACATGCTAATCCTAGGTACGGATATAGGCAGTGTCACAGAGACAAAGAAGTTCCTCTCAACCAAGTTCAGTATGAAGGACTTGGGGGATGCAGATGTCATCTTGGGCATAAAGATCATCCGGACAGACACTGAAGTAGCGCTGTCATAATCTCACTATATTGAGAAGATGCTCACACGCTATGGGTATAAGGATCTTCCAGGGATCGATACGCCATACAGGTGTGATCAGAAGCTGAAGCCAAACTCGAGGGAAAGCGTCAGGCAGCTGGAGTATTCTAGCGTTATCGGAAGTTTGATGTACGCAACTACTGCCACAAGGCCTGACATAGCTTTCGCCGTGGAAATGCTGAGTCGGTTCACAAGCAACCCAGGGGTTGAGCACTGGAAAGCTGTGAAGCGAGTAATGAGATATCTCAAGAAGACTCAGACATATGCACTGCACTACAACGGATATCCGACAGTAGTGGAAGGCTTCAGTGATGCTAGCTGGTGTTCAGAAGTGGAAAGCGAGAGATCCACAGGTGGATATGTCTTTTCCTTGGGTGGAGCTGCTATATCGTGGAAGTCGAAGAAGCAGACAATACTCTCTCGTTCCTCCATGGAATCTGAATTCTATGCACTTGAAACTGCAGCAGATGAAGCAGAATGGCTTCGGGAGCTCATGTATGATCTTCCAGTGGTTGGGGCTCAGATACCGACGATACCGATATACTGTGACAACCAGGCGACTGCGGCGGTGGCATCAAATGACCTCTTCAACGGAAAGAAGAGGACTGTGCGGTTGAAGCACAGGGCAGTACACGATCTTATCAAAAGAGGTGTAATTGCAGTGGTTGATGTTCGGAGTCAGGAGAACCTGGCAGATCCGTTCACAAAGGGCCTCAAGCGCCAGCTGGTCGATGACACAGCTTGTAAAATGGGCTTGAAGGCATTCTGATAGTGTATCTTTGTAATCCTACCATAAAGTGTTATGCTATTAGTTCAAAGAGAAATCTACTAGGCATCTAACTTTGGGTTCAAAGGAGGATCACTGACTGAAAAACTATCAGGTAACGGTGGGTACTTGTTCTATGGAACATGGAAGGGATACGGACCCATAACCACTGTTGTCTACTATGTATTTTTCTGCGGAAAAACAGATCCTGTGGAAGGTTGGCTTAAACGCCTTAATGAGTTCTCAGGCAGAGTGAATGCCTGGTATGCTTTACAGGAAGCACGGTAGAGCAGCACTACAAAGAGTGAAACTCCATGCTACAGTGGGATGACTCCACCATGAGGTTCCCAGGTAGGGGTAATGCCTCGGCTTTGCAAGCCAAGTCATAGCGGCGTAGCACCGCAAATAGGCAGGTAGCCTAATGCTGTATGACGTAATTAAAGAGTTGTAGACAGCACTACAAAGGGGAGAATGGTCCCATGTTACAGTGGCACGACACCACGATGAGGTACCCAGGTAGGGATAAAGCCTCGGCATTGCAAGTCATGTCGTTGCGGCGTAACACCGCAAGGAAGCCTTAGGCTTCATGCTGGGTAGTTTGGCACTACAAAGAGGCTTGTGACCTCATGCTACAGTAGTATGACACTACGATGAGGTTCCCAGGTAGGGGTAATGCCTCGGCTTCAGGCCATGTCATAGCGGCGTAGCACCGCAAGGAAGCGCAAGGCTTCATGCCATATCTCTTTAATAAAGAACTCACCTATAGTGTGTGAATAGAGATATCAGGCCGTCTCTTGAGGGTAAACTTGTAGACGCCCAAAAATTATACACTGAAACCAGGCTGGCACAGGGTCTTTAATGTGCAGCCAGAAGCACACGTAACTACACTTTGTGAGTGGGAAGAATTACAATTGTGGTGCAGAATTCAAGGCGTAGTCCATTCTTGTATCACATTGTTATTTAACCCATGCGGGAAGATTCAAGTCGTCAGCGACATCTATCCTAATGCAAAATGGACAGTTACTGTAGGGAACGCTCAATCCTGGACACATATATATGTTGTGATATGTGGGGGATTGTTGGTGCTTTATTTACATGGAGAGAGCTTGCTCTCAACATGCCTTGTAAAATTTTAGTCCCATATTGGAAAAGCATCATGAGTTATCTCAACATATATACTTGGGTGTGTTGTTGAGAGATGCACATGGGGTGGTGACCCTAAGGAGGGAACCATGTGGGTGATTTTACTAGGAGGTAAGAATAAGGCTCCAAGGATTAAGCATTAATGCTTTTGTCATTCTCTTGGATTAATTCCACTTGGAGCTAAGCCCCAAAGGGGCTTAGCGACTCGGACTCGGACTCGGACTCGGGCTCATGGGCTCATGAGGCGCAATGTGGCGTTTTGTTGGCACACTTTGCACTTAGCACGTCAGCAGTCATGCGGTCTTTATGCGGCTCATATGCGGCCATGCGGTCTTATGCGGCTCATATGCGGCCTCATGCGGCTCATGCGGTTCATACGGCCATGCGGCTCATGCGGTCCATGCGGTCCATGCGGACCATGCGGCTCATGCGGCTCATGCGGTCAATGCGGTCCATGCGGTCCATGCGGCTCATGCGGCTCATGCGGTCCATGCGGCTCATGCGGTTCATGCGGTCCATGCGGCTCATGCGGCACATGCGGTCCATGCGGCCCAAGCGGTCCATGCGGCCAGGCTGCTGCTGCTGCTGCCGCATGGAGGGCTACGCTGACTGTGCAGATTTCAAATCGGTTATGGAAAGGGTGAATCAATGCAATTAATTCAGATCCTATCTTTGTGGGATTTGAATTAATTTCGTTACTATATTTGTGGGATTTGAATTAATTCAGTTCCTATCTTTGTGGGATTAGAATTAATTCGTTGCTATCTTTTTGTGATTTGATTCAATCTTTCCATAACTGAAGAGGCGGCTAGGGTTTCCACCCTCTCTCTATATATACTCTCTTCTGGCCTCCTTTGTGACCACGACGAAAATACAAGTCAGAAAAGGAGAAAGAGAGAGAGAGAGCTGCTGCCGCCATTGCAAGTCCATCCGAGGAGTCAGAACAGAGGTGACATCGAGCGTTCCACAAGTTATTCAACTTGCTGGTTCCTGGAAGCAGATCGTGTGGGGTGAATCTTGCTTTGAGCAACGGTGTTTTGACACCCGAGCATTCTTCTTCTCATCTCTCTCTAGTTTTATTGTAACTCGTTCTGTCCCAATTGCAACACGTTTGCAAGAAAGAACGAGAGATCTTCTCTTCTCTTTTTCCCTCCTTCAGATTGTAATTTGGCTATTTGATTTTTTATACCATCGTAGATCTTGAGTTTGCTCTCTGCAAAGTTTTGTGGGACATCTCAGATCTCGATTGCATCTGTTTTTCCATCTTTGATCAAGCCCCGGGAATAACAAACCTCCCTCCGCTCTCGTGGAGGCAGCGGCTGGAGGTCTGCATTGGGGCGGCCAGGGGGCTGCACTACCTCCACACCGGCGGCGCGCAGAGCGTAATGCAGCGCGACGTCAAGACCACCAACATCCTGCTGGACGAGAGCCTCATGGCGAAGGTGGTGGACATCGGCCTCTCGAAGACGGCCCCGGCCCTAGACCAGACCCACGTCAGCATCGCGGTCAAGGGCAGCTTCGGGTATCTCGACCCCGAGTACTTCCGGAGGCAGCAGCTGACCGAGAAGTCCGACGTCTACTCCTTCGGCGTCGTGCTAATGGAGGTTCTGTGCACGAGGCCGGCTCAAAACCCGGGGCTGCCGAGGGAGCAGGTGAACGTAGCGGAGTGGGCAATGGCACGGCAGAAGAAGGGGATGGTGGAGCAAGTCATGGATCCGGCTGTCAGGGAGAGTTAATCCCGCGTCGCTCAAGAAACACGGGGACACGGCGGAGAAGTGTCTGGCAGAGTACGGGGCCGACAGGCCGTCGATGGGGGACGTGCTGTGGAATCTGGAGTACGCTCTCCAGCTCGAGGAGACCACCGCGCTGGCCGACCCGGACGACAACAGCGTGAAGGGCATTCCGGACATTCTTCTGCCTTGTCTTGAACCGTTCGACAACAGTACGAGCGTGGTCGAGGTGGTTAACCCGGGCATCGACGACGATGTGGTGGAGGAGGTGGCTACCAGTGAAGTGTTCTCTCAGCTTGCGAACCCTCGAGGGAGACGAGGAGATGCATTCAATTATGGTACTTGAGAAGCTCACTAACAATTTTCTCTTCAAGTTTGAGATGGTTTTCTTCTTCTTCTTATTCTTCTTCTTCTTCTTCTATTGGTCTTGGATCTCAAGTTTCAGGTTGTATAATATAATTTATCAATTTGACGACATCGAACGCATGTGACCTTACTAAGAGCATCTCCAACCCTATTGTGAGTTTAGAAAAAATGGTTGCTACATAGGAATGATAAACTTTCATTCCAAAAATTCTTCTCCAATGCAAATGTAGAATAAAATATGAAGTTGACATGTCAATGACATGGCAAGGAGAATGTGAAGTTGGTTGTCTAGATCTAGACAATACACTTCACAATGAATTTGTCTCCACATCATCAATTATGAATAGAAATATTTATAAAAAAGTTGAAGAAGTGGAGGAGTTGCCTTGGAAGTTGGAAAAAATATTTTTTATTGTCTCCTCAATACTTTTGCATTGGAGAGAGTTTTTCTATCTCATTGTCGTTTGAGATATAATTTTGCCACATAAACAAGACATTGTCTTGTGGCTCATGCCACATAGGAGCCACCTAAGACTCATAACACTTAACAAGACAATAGGGTTGGAGATGCTCTAACTCATGAATGTTCTTCACAATTATAAATGGCCCTTCATCTTCAAGATTAATGATATTTTGCTTGCACTAGTTATTTTATCTGGAGTCCTAGAAATTTGTTTTGTCCGCTCATTGGATGGGCTAAATTACGATTTGATGTTAGTCCCGAAACATATCCTTAGATGGAAGATGGAAATTTTGAACTCTTATTTCAGAGAGACTAATAAATTCGTTCTCCTAAGAATGAGATGTATACTCGTTCTCAACCGGAGTTGACGCAACGAGATGAATAATCGCTCTAGACCGAAGTTGATGCAACAATATGAACAATCACTCTCAACCGGAGTTGATGCAACGACTTTGTTGGGATGATAAATATCACCGTTGCTCAAAGCAAGATTCACCCTAATATGATCTGCTCCCAGGAACCAGCAAGTTCGAAAGAACTTCTGGAACGCTCGTTGTCACCTCCTTTTATGAACTCGAAGAACTCCTTTAGACTCCAATGGCAGTGGCAGCACAACTCTTTTCGTCTCTTTATTTTAGCGTAAGTCCTTAATGAAGGCATGAAGAGAGTATTTATAGAGAATGGCCGAAACCCTAATCATAATCCTAGCCGTAACTGATTGCGAAAAGATAGGAACGAATAATGGAAATATATGAATGAATTAAATTCAAATTTCACAAAGATTGGATCTGATCTGATCAATTAACTAAATCTTTTCATAACTGCTCAAATCTTCCAATCAACCACATCATACGCCACCTGTGCCCCATAACCACTCAGCTTGTCAACCTGCGCACCTGCGTGCCCAGCACCTAGTGACGTAGCACCACAGCACCTGCGTGCTTGTACGCCCAGCACCGCAACACGGCGGCACCTGCGCTGCGACTCGAGCAGAGACGAGCGCACGAGCACACGAGCGCATCAACTGCGCACAAGGCGCCTTGCGCCGATGCTGACATGCTAAGTGCAAAGTGCGCCAACAAAATGCCACTTTATACCCTTGAGTCCGAATCCGAGTCGGACTTAGCTCCATAAGAAAATTATCCCATGAGCATGACAAAAAGCATTAATGCTTCTTTGTTGGTTTAGCCTTATTTTCACTAGAAAAATACCCTCACATGGTACCCATGTGTCTCTCCACACTTCATGTGATCGCTCAACACAAGCATAGCTTTATATAGAGATACGATCCATTTGGTTTTTCCAATGTGGGACTATCTTTCTATTTTCTAAAACAAAACACCAACATCAAGCAAAAACACCAACAATCTCCCACATATCTCTATATATGGGTTGAGCGTTCCCCACAGTGACTATCCATCATGCATTAGGATAGACGTCGCCATGACTTGAATCTTCCCGCATGGGTTAAATAACCGTATGATACAAAAATAGACTAAGCCTTGAATTCGATACCATAACTGTAATTCTTTCCACTCACATAATGACATCAACTGCGCTTCTGCCTGTACATTAAAGGCCTTGTGCCATCCTGGTTTTGGTGTATATATATTGGGTGTTTACAAGATTTCCCTAAGAGACGGCCTACATCTCTATCCATACACTCTAGGTGAGTTCTTTTAAAGAGTCATTAGCATGAAACATTTTGCTTCTGTACGTGTAACTCCTCTTCCCAAGAATTTTCAAAATTTTATTTGATCATTTATTCTATTTTTCTTATTTTGAAATATGTCATTTTTGAAACATATGGACATTATTTTACTTTATTTCAAAACTAGTTTAAAATTATGGTTTGAAAATAATGTTTGGTTTTAAAAAAATAAAATAAAATATATATCTATTTTTTACTCATTACTTGAATTACAAATATGTTGGTTATTATCTTGGGCCTTCAAACACGCACGAAGTGATTTGGAAATTCATATCCATTTTGATAAAAAAGTATTTTTGTCAAACTATTTTAAATAAGGTTTTGATTGAGTAAAAATATGCTCTAAATCATTTTGATAGCATCAAATATTATTTAAGGTATTATGTTGATCGCTTATTTGATCTGAATTAGAATTCACACAATTAAATTATTCGATAATATAACATAATATTTTAATTTATTATTGCGAGTAGAATAATTATATTTAAATGCTATTTTAAGTTAAATTACGTGAAGGTTTATCCACTAGAATTATTTGATGATATTGGCTATGGTTTTTAATTTACTATTAAAGTCAATTATTGATTTAGATTTAGTCAAATCCAATTTATAATTTGTTTTAGTTATCTGTGACTCGGTGACTAATAAGGGATTATATATATTTCTAATAATAATAGAAAATGACTATATAAAGAAAAAAGTCTTTAATATAGAACAATAGAATTCTTCAAACTACCCCTATCCCTAACAAATGATCGACCCATGCTTTCCTTCCCAGATTATAGAGAATCTGACCTTATGATTCTATCACATCCATCTATAATAGAAACCTTCCTCAGCCATATATAATTTATATATACCTCTACTATGGGGATTAACCACCACCGCTCTCTGCCATAACCACCACCACGCTCAACGTCGACCTCCCTGGCCGAGCCCTCTGTTCGACCACCTCGACGGCTTGACACCTTGTCGTCCGACACACACTCGTCTCCCCTGGGATACCACCTCCCATGGAGCCAACGCCACCACACCTGTCACCACCCAAATCGTGTCCGGACCCGTGTGTCCGTGACCATCCCATCTTATTCCATCACATTACAAACCAACTCGTGTCGAACACACCCGACACGAGTTCCAAGCATCCAAAACACCACCATCACCAGTACTTACCCCTGAAAGCCATCACCCGCGAACCGCATGTAGCCGATTGCTCCCCCACAGCACGAGCGCCATCGCACGAGTGTGCCGGTCCCGAGTTTCTTTCCACCAGTCACCATCGCCTTGATCGCCGCCCTTCCCGATCCTCCTCGTCTCCATTGTTGCGACCGCGTCGCCAGCGCCTACACCCCATCACTGCATCTGTCACCACGGCTAGAAGTCGTTCTACACAACCACCCGACCTCCGTCCTCACCTCCGTCCCCACATCGTCGCCCCAATCTTGCTCTACAGCCACCCCATCGTTCCCGACCACCACTCATAGAGTAAAAGAAGAAGATGGAGAGAACCGGACCGTGCTCGACTGGGTCCGCCGTCGGCCTCGCCGAGCCCGTGGTCGACAGGAACCCGACCACTTCTTGGCCGCCTCCACATTCACACCACCAGTTTCCCCCAAAACCCCGGCGAGCGCCACCTGAGTCCCCTCCAGCCTTGGCAGCAGAGCGCCGCCGGCCGCAATCCCCGTGCCAGGCCTCCACGGCACGCCACCCGAGCTTGGTATACTCTGCCGCCCCTAGCCGATGACACCGAGCTGCCCGGACCTGGAGCCGCACCTCCTCCCCGCGCCTGAGCCCTCGGTCGCCGAGTCGACGACGAGCGCGCGGACCTTTTCGAGCCGATCTTGCCGGGCGCCTGGAGCCGACGACCCCCGAGGGTCACCATGAGCGCGCTGCTGGCTCTGCAGCCGAGCAGTCCCGCTCCACCAACGAGCGCCACCGGGCGTGCAGACCTCCGCCGCGCCCTTGTCGAGCTTCCCTGGTGAGCTTTCCCCAATTCTTCTCTCCTGTGCTCTTCCTCTTTTTGTTTCTTTAGTTCGTTGAATATTTTTATATAGCCATTAAAATAAAGGGTCCGACTATTGACACCCCATCTATTTCTAAGTTGACCCCAATTTCTAAGTACACCCCACCTAAAAATAAATTAGCTTATAAAAATACTAAGTACACCCCAAATGTTGACAAAAATACCCTTATGACTTAAACCATAGTGTACAACCCCCACATCCCAATTTCTAAGTACACCCCATTCCTCTCTATACACAAAATTCTACATTCACCCCACTCTCCTCTCTCCCTACATACACCTCCACTCTACTCTCTTCCCCATCAAACCCTAACCCTAACCCTAACTACTCTCTTCCTCCACACTACTCTCTTCCCCATCTCTGTTGGACTTCTCTCCAACACCAGATTTGAGTCGGAGAAGTCCCCCATTGTTCACCCCACTCCGAGAAGTCTCTTCACCATGGATCGAGGTGAGTATCAAACATTTCAATCCAAACTACATTCTCTCCCATTGTTTTGTCGAGCATTTAGGGTTAGAACCCCATTGTTTTGTCGACCATTTAGGGTTAGAACGAAAGAACAGATCGAATTTTTCCCCAAAATTTACGGATCTGTTCGACTCTGGTCGGTCGGACACACAGCAATGTGTTCGACTCACGATAGTCGAACACCTTGCTTACTGTTCGACCTGTTTCGGTCGAACAGTACAGATTTGTTCGACCTGTTATGGTCGAACAGTGTGGGTTAGTTCGACTCTTCGAGACCGAACAATACAATTTAAAAAATATTTCTTTAAGCCATGTTATTTTGGTGGAACTTGTAGGAAAGCAAACTAGTAGGAGGGAAACGACTCATGCTTCAGCTAGGAGACGTCGGGCTGAAGAGCAGGAACTTGCACGTCTTCAACAACAAGCACTTGTTGCTTCGACTCAAACGGCCAACCAAGAGCAGGAGCAAGAACGCCACACTGATGAAGAGTGCCACACTGATGAAGAGCGCCAAACTGATCAAGAAGAGTATCGAAAACATGGAGTCAAAAAACTCACGTAATACTGTAAAAAAAACATTCATATGTATATACAAAGTATTGCTTGAAAACACATACCTACTACTCGCCGTGTTCTCAAAATGCATGACATTATTAGTCCAACATGAAACAAATTTTTCTTTATACGGCTCTATCCAATTCTTCACAGCATAATTAACTGCTTTTGGGTAATCCCGGAAATCTTCATGAAATCTTCTAAGTAATTCATTGAATCTCAGTTGATCTTCAGCAAGAATCAACGAATTCCAAGAGTTATTGAAAGAATCCCACTTCTCCTTCGTACGAAATAAATTCTTACAGTTAGCCAATATATTCTTGATTATATGCCACCGACATAGCAAATGTGCAGCCCTGGGAAACGTAACACTGATAGCATTCATAAGTGCAATCTCACGATCAGTGACAATGACATTGGGTAAGCTTGATTGAGCAAATAGATCTTTAATCGTACTAAGCGCCCATATATAATTGTCCTCCCGTTCCGCCTCCAAATATATACACGCCATAGAAAATGTAATATCCGTGGAAGTTACTCCAACTACTTCCAATAGTGGCATCTTGTACCTATTAGTCTTGTAGGTACAATCCATCAATAAAACGTTGGGAAAAGCACGCAACAAGTCCACACTTGTCGGGTGGGCATAAAAAAGATCCTTCACTCTATCTGTTTGCTCACATCTCCTCACCAGATAATAATACTTTTCCGACTCCAACTTTTCCAACAAGTATTGCATTTGGAATAGCCCTCCATGCTCGGCAACTCTATGCTTATGACGAGCATTATAAATTGTCTTCAATGTCGATTCATTCTCCCCAAAGGATTCCTTCAACGTGCTCAATATATCTTTTGGCCTTGTATTATTTTTCGTCAAATCTTTGACGAGTTGGTCTTCGGCTGCTGTTAGTCGACCAACATAGGAGTGCCCAACCAAATTTTGACCCATTGGGTGATTATGTGTGCCGCACATAACCTTAAGTGACCATTGCCCAACATCATTGCATTGTACTCCTTTCAACTGAAACGGACAATCACATTTTTTCGTGCCCGTAAGCCGTTCAGGTCTTCGCTTCTTCGCAATATTAGCCAAATTTGCTTCATCAACTTTTACCTTCCGTCGCACATATTTACCCCCTCGCTCGCAACCCAGGATTACTCGAGCTTGTCTTCCTTCTCCTTTATCCGACCGTTTAACCAAAACTACTATATTATGAAGGTTTCCTATCGATCGTACCCAATTCACCAATGACTCTCGACTAACAAATAATTGATCAGTTTGAAATTCTTCAGAGAAATCAAGTTGTTGTTCGTACATCGGGTGCGTGACAATACTCATCTCAGTGTTAACCGCAATGTCATCTGAAGTGTTTTCCTATGAAGATAAATACAAATATCGGATTAGGTTGGAAAATAAAATTTTTAAATTTAACTCAAAAAAAGTACTGTTCGACCGACATAATCCGGAGAAATCCACACTGTTCGACCAGTACAGGTCGGACAGTTCAAAAAACGTTCGACCTCCCCTCATCGAACAGTGTAGATTTGTCCGACTTGTTATGGTCGAACAGTCCGCGAATTTTGTTTTCTTCTCAAAATCGAAACAGCCGAATCAATACTTGAAAAAAAACATTGGTAGGACTTACATTGGGTACGGGAGATCTTCTATCATTACTTTGGCCCTCCATTGTAATTTCTTCAAGCTTCAAATAATGTCTTCTAAGGTTTTTGGATTAGTTATTGAAGGGGTGGGGTTAGTGAAGGGGTGGGGTCCTATGGCTGTTTGGGTTTGGGTAGAATTAGAAATAGGAAAAGGATAAAGCAGTCATTTCATAATACAACTTAAGTTATGAAAAGAAATTGGGGTCAACTTAGAAATAGATGGGGTGTCAATAGTCGAACCCAAAATAAAAGGACAAAGTAGTCAACGTGCCTTGGGTCTTGGGTCAGAACATGGGGCTGTGGAAAGGCTCTACATTTAGGGGCTGTTTGGATATATGTAACTCTTTGGAAGTGAGAAAGTGGCACTTGCAGCAAGTTGAGTTTCACTTGACTTGCGGCAAGTGCCACTTTCCAAAATCTGTTTGGATGGAGTAATTTTTGTCTGCTGTAAGTGGAATAAAAATTGGTTTGGTGTTTGGATGGTAGTTGTAAGTGGAAAAAAAGTAGTTCGGTTGTTTGGATTGTTGAAAGTGAAAATTTTTTGAGAGATGTGGTAAACCTAGGTATGATTACCCCCAACTTCTTCTTTTGTATATTATTAAAAGAATAAAAGTAATTTTAGTAAAGTTATATCAATATTACACTTTGAAGTTCTCAACCATTTTATCAAATAGGATAATATAAATTAAATTAATTAATATTAATAAATATATTCTCTTTTTCCATATTCCTAGTATAAAGACAAATAAGAATTTTAGAGTATAGCATACGAAATATCATGACCATACGGGGCTATATTGGCCGAGCATCATACACACGAAGAATTTATTCATTACCCAAATTTCTAACATTTCCAACATAGGCCACATATGAACCTATCAGAAAATTTCTTTACAGAATTTCACATTCGTCAGCCAAGTTGATCATTTAACCAAGTTACATACAGAAGAATAGTTTTTGAAATAAAGCAAAATACAGGAGGCTATATTGGCCGAGCATCATATTGGCCGAGCATCAAAGGTCACCATCATAGTTCTTCATTTCATACCGGTACATGAGACGATTGAAAGCAAGTTATACTCGAAATAAAGTTGAAACAAACTTAACACCAGTATGCTGCAAATTTCAGAGGTTGGAGTGCCACTTGCAATTGAAAAACTTAACACCATTGAAACAAACAAGTCATTGAAAAACAAGTCATCAAAACTGGCTCAGAGCTTGGAGTATCCCAGCCATGCACTTCCTATTGTCCAAATTGTCACATTTTCAATTATCTTCCAAATTTCCAAATTTTCAGATGTATAAGACCATGTATCAGAACATGTATCCTGAGAATCTCATCATAGCCCATTTCGAATGTATTCAAAACTAAATATGTAAACTGCAGTCACAAGGACCAACATTCCCATATCAACACATTGCAAAAATATCAACATAGCATGTCCAATTTCTATCAGAACCAACATTCCCATATCAAAATATCAAAATATGAACTGAATATGTAAACTGCAAAAATATGTTGACCAATATCAACTGAATATGTTGATCTGCAGCCAAAATATCAACTGAAGAAGTATAATTCCCATAGCATGTCCAAAATATCAACTGACCAATATCAACTGCGGCCAAAATACCAATTGAAGAAGTATAATTCCCATCTGCAGCCAAAATATCAACTGCAGCCAAAATATGTTGACCAATATCAACATAGCATGTCCAATATCTATCAGAACCAACATTCCCATAGCATGTCCAACATTCCCATATCAACACATAAGAAGAAGTATAATTCAAAATCCTGAGAAGAAGTAACATTCACATAGCATGAAACATTCAAAATTGAAACATTCATGAAACACTCATGAAACATTCCCATAGCATGAAACACTCATGAAACATTCAAAATTCCCATAGCATGACGTATAATTCAAAATCCTGAGAAGAAGTATAATTCAAAATCCTGAGAAGAAGTAACATTCCTGTAGCATGAAACACTCAAAATTCCGGAAAAACTCATAATTCAGAAAACCAAAGCATCGGAAACTTAGCTGATGGGCTCAGAGTATAGGAAACTTAACTGAAACACTCATGATTCATGCAATGACAGCATGAAGTATAATTTGAAAAAACTGAGAAGAAGTATAATTCAAAATCCTGAGAAGAAGTAACATTCCCATAGCATGAAACACTCAAAATTCAGGAAAAATTCATAATTCATAAAACCAAAGCATAGAAAACTTAGCTGATGGGCTCAGAGTATAGGAAACTTAACTGAAACACTCATGATTCATGCAATGACAGCATGATGGGCTCAGAGTAGAACTAATATGGGCTCAGAGCAGAACTCCAATTGTCCAAATTGCCACATTATATGAATTATCTGCCATATTTCTAAATTTTTAGATTTATAAGACCATGTATCAGAAGAACATGTATCCTGAGAATCTCGAGATATCCCATTTCGAATGTATCAGAAGCCATTCCCAGCCAAAAGTAGCATCAGATATTCAAATCTCATCGTAGCCCATTTCGAAAGACTTTACAACTTGAATATGGAGTTTCCAATCTCATAATAGCCCATATCGAAAAACTGAATATGGAGTTTCCAATCTCATCACAAAAATGTCAAAATTTGTGAAGTTTCCAATCTCATCATAGCCCATTTCGAGAAACTGTCAGCCACAAAAAACTGAATATGGAGTTTCCAATCTCATCATACCCATTTCGAAAAACAGAACCAGGTTCAAGCCACCAAAAATTATCAAAGGACAATGTATCACAAGGAAAAACTCAACTAGCAGCATCAAAACTGAATATCTGAACTAGCATCAGATTATGGAAAAACTACACAAGAATGAATATCTGAAGTAGCATATCTGCTATTCACAGAAAACTGAATATCTGAAAAGACCAATTATGAATGTATGAAAGATTCAAAAATTGGTGAAAGGCAGCATATAAAAGACCAAAATTGGTGGGGGATTTTAGACTCAAAGCTCGAACCTGCCTCATCATTGTCTAAAATATTTGTATAAGTTGGCTACCTCCATCCAACACCAAAATTGGTGGGAGAGGCCACCAACTTTAGCTTTTGCGGTAAAACCCTTGTAATCTTCATTGGGACCCAACCCCTGCAAAGAACAAATCATAAGCATAAATATTTGGAATATAAAGCAGTAATATTGAGAACTAACTTAACTGCGTGCATGGATTCACCGTCATAGGTTACAAAACACTAGTAACAGATTGTTGGATTTCCTCATAGACTTTACAAAATATAAGGCAGGACAAAAAGCGAGACAAGTAAGAGAAGGCAAGCGAAGAAAATAATCATGCCCGCTGGGTACCCTTTTCCTACAGCTTTCTTGTTAACTTCAGTTGGTTCAACCTTAACCTTCGTGTCCAAGTAACTGACCGCCTCATCATAATCTTGGCACTTGAAAAAACAAGCATTTTTAAACCCATTAACCTGGATGAAGCATTCAGGCCAACTTGTGTAAACTCCCGGCTTTCTTTCTTTCAATACTACGTAGTACGACATGCTAGAAAGTAGCAACATCGATGTTAATAGCATGCAAGCAGATAAAAACCACATCCAAGCCACATTCAAAGGAAATGAAATTAGAAACAGCAGCAGATTCAAATTAATGAAATGAACTAAAGAAGCAGCAGCAGATTCAAACAAATGAAGTAAAGAAGCAGCAAATTCAAATAAAATCTCAACAGCAGCAGCATAAAATGAATCAGAAACAGGGTACAGTCCCAACTATATATGTGCTACCAGAAGCAGTCTTGGCCTCCTATATAGGAAGCCCAAAATATCCAACCATTTTCCTCCTTGAAGCGGTCCAACCATTCTCGTTGGAATTCCTCCGGCAATCCTACGAACTTCGAAGTCTCGAAATTATCATTGCAAAGATAATTGTAGGCCTTCTTAAGAACATGAGGCTCATAACCATCTAAAGCAAACAATTTTGCACTCATCTTCTCAATCGGGGTCATGAACCCCGTAGTAAGTGCACTTGCCATGGTAGACACATGATGAACCAAGTTGGAATATGGCGTCACTAGCCTCGTCCGGCTCTCTCGACGTTTTCCTCTTGAGGATTTGGAAGATTGAGACTTCCCAACCTTATTTTGTGAGACACTTGGGGCATCAAGATCAATGTAGTCGTCTTTTGATCCAAACAAGTTACTATGAACTTTTGAATAGTCACCTCTAGCGTGGTCATCTCCACAAGCAATATGGAGCAAGTCGTAGTTCCTAATTAGAGTATTAATCTACGGTGCTAGTCTTGATTTTGCCTAGGGAATAGCATATTTAGGACACAATCAATATTGGTCGAAAAACCCAACTAAACAAAGATAGTAGTAAAAAAACAAGACTAAACATGTTTACCTTCTTAAGGTCCTCGTGGCTTTTTTCGTCCAAAATGACCATCTTGAGTTCGTCGTCCCAACCCGCACCCGACAAGTCTTTTGCCTTCAAAATTTGTAACCATTTGACCTTCCATCCACGCATATGATTAACAACGTTGCTAACACTGTAATTAGTACCAAACTTTTCATTGACTGTCGTGACAACTAGTTGGTAGGAACTATTCCTAAAAGCTTTATCACATTTTTTCCCCTCCTCTGCTTCTTTTGCTAGAATCTTGAGGAGCTCGTCAGTGTGTTCATCCTCCCAACGTTTATTGGGTGTTCCTTCTTTTGGGTCACTCCTACACTTTCCTTCTTTAGGGTCATCCCTACCCTTATGGGCCACGTGCTTCTTTGATTGTTTCTTGCGAGGGGATTCGACTTGGTTATCATCCTGTGCCACACCCTTGCCTTTACCTTGGGGATTTGAACCTTCACTAAGAATGTACGAATAAGTATCCATGTAAGGATCAACATTAAATCCCCAACTGGTGTCTGGTAATGTGTTTGGAATGGGGCGTATTGGACATGGTTGTGTAACCCTTTCTTGCAACCCTTCTTGCTCTAATTCTTGCCCTTGGCTACCGGTAGTGGACCCAAACGACCGCCTTTTCAATTGAGGGGGTGTAAAAGGACTACCAGCATGGGTTTGAAAGTGTCGATAGTTAGAAAAGTTATCACCCATCTCACCTGTTCACATATGTAAATTTAAAGTTGTTGAGACATGATGACAAATGGCAGAATTCAGCAGTTTAATTGAAGACAATTACAAGGATATGATATTGTAATTACAAAGGCAGCCATTAAACAGCCCACAAAATAGCCCCAAAAAATAGCCCACATAAAACATCACAAAAACAGCCCCAAAAAACATCAAACAAGCCATTGAAATTAAACTTCTACCCTACCATTTCCAGTAGAGTAATCATGCCACATGTGTTCTGCAATTTGATCACGCATGTCTTTCCAAGCCTTCTTAGCAGTTCGTTGGACTTGTGTACTAGTCTGGGAGAATTGTTCATATTCGAACAAGTTTTCCCCGACTACATCCCCTTCAAAATTAGTCGGCTCATCAACAACTAATTCGTCTTTAGGGTCAACTCCAAGAATATAGTTGTGTAAAACACAACATGCTAGTACAATATCAACCTGGGTAGGAAAGTCGTGGAATTTCTTCTCCCCTAGAATGCACCACCGATTCTTGAGGGTAGTAAAGGCACATTCGATTTTACTACGCAACTTCGAATGCCTATAGTTGAACCGTTCCTTCGCATGGGTGGGATGACGATCCTTCTTAGGATTGAAGTAGTACCTAACTCCACGACAAGGAACAATAAAACCAGGCATTGTAGTGTAGCCAGCATCAACCAAATAATACTTTCCTACAAAATTGGCAGGTTAATTCATTCTTACAGATCCAAAGCCAACATTCATATGAAATGAAACTCAAATATTCGAAGGATTCCAACTATTTACCTGTTATAACCTTTAGGCAATGTGGAGATGGCCTGGAAAGGGCATCCTTTAAAACTGCCATGTCATTGGCACAACCTTCCCACCCGGCGAGGATATACGTGAACATCTTGTTGGGAGAACAAGCAGCTAACACATTTTGTGTTATTTGTTTTCTACCCCTAAACCTCGCTACTATGGAGGCTGGAAGGGTAGCCTGGACGTGGGTTCCATCTATCATTCCTATACAGTCCTATATTTGAATGAAATGCATCGTTAACGTATAGTACTACAAGATTACATTGATGAGAATAGGACTTTCATTGAATTAGCTTTACCTCAAACTATGGAAACCATTCCGCTGAATTCCTTATCTCCAATGGAGTTTCGGAACCGGGTTGCTTCACAAATCGTTCTGTAATGGTACATATAGCACCTAGAACTTTATTAAAGTACCGAGAAACTGTTTCTCCCGACCGAATAAATTCAATACCGCATACTCTATTTTTTGATTTATGTCCCAACATGTAAAGGAATAGGGCAAGTTGTTCCTCCACACAAACATATCTCGTGTCATGTAGCGACCCATTGGAACGAAGAATATGAATCAGACCGTAAAAAGCAGCATTACTCATTCTTAGATAATGGACACAATTATTTGGCCCTGCGGTCAAAATTCGATACATGTGTGCTTGCCTCCACTGTTCTCTAATTAGGGAGGGTTCCCTTGCAATGCCTCGTCGGTCTGTTTCCTCTCTTTCAATTAGGGTCATAATTATAGTTATGACCGTAATTATACTAGCAATTGCAGAATTAAGTAATGGATCATTGGGATTCGACAAATCCATCTGAAAATTTTTAAAATACATCAGAATTAAGTAATATTCGCAAGACATTCAGATCTACAAACTTCGAAAATTCACACATCTGCAAATTTTCAGATCTACGAACTTCGAAAATTCACAGAACTGTAAATTTTCAGATCCACACACTTCGAAAATACAAAGATCTGCAAATTTTCAGATCTACAAACTTCGAAAATTCACAGATCGCAAAAGCTTCAGATCTACAAATTTTGGATCAAAAATAATACGCAAGACATTCAGATCTACGCACTTTCTTCGGCTTTCCATACAGATCTGGTGTATACTCACCATAGATCATGAGTAAAATTCAAATAACACGCAAAAATCGAACATATTAGTTAGATCGAAGATGAAACCCTCAAGAATTTACCGGATCTGGTTCATAGAACCCAAAAAAAGATGATTTCATCACGAAAATGTTAGATCGAAGATGAAACCCTCAAGAAATATGAACCAGATCTGGTTCATAGAACCCAAAAAAATATGATTTCAAAACGAAAATGTTAGATCGAAGATGAAATCCTAAAGAAATTTTGGGATCTGGTTCATAGAACCCAAAAAAAATATGATTTCATCACGAAAATGTTAGATCGAAGATGAAACCCTAAAGAAATTTTGGGATCTGGTTCATAGAACCCAAAAAAATATGATTTCATTACCAAAAAAAATATGATTTTATGGAAAAAAGGGTTTCACCTCAACGAAAATACCAGCGCAACGCGGGAGGAAGGTGACCGAAGCCAGGGAAGGGGAAGAACTCTTCTCTTTCTTGCAAAAGTGAGGGTCAAGTACACTTTCCGCACACTTCCCCCCATTTTCGAGCGTAGTTGGGAGAGTAAAGATTGGAGGGGACAAGACACTGTGTGGTGGCAGAGATTCCCCACTTCCCGCTCCTTCCTTCCAGCAGCCAAACGGAGGAACTCAGCAAGTGTGCGGAATAAATCGACCCACTTCCTTCAAAAACCCTCACTCCCCGCACACATACGTCCAACCAAACAGCCCCTTAGTAAGGATTATTACTATTCTGATGTTAGTGTATATATATATATATATATATATATATATATATATATTATCTAATATTAATCTCCAAGGATTAGTAGAAATGTTTTAGTAGCTTAGACATATTCCTACTACTATATAAATTTATTTGTTAATGTATACAAATATTATTAAATGACTTCTTTTAGTAGTCATGTTTTATCAATAATTAATTATTACTTAGTTCTAGTTAATTAGTTATTAGTAGTACCTTTTATTAGATAGTTAAATTATTGTAGTTTTGGGGCTTCGTATACATATCAGAACTTTATAAGAGAGACATATATATAGATAATTCTATATTTGTGTAAATTTCTTAACGTGGGTCATTGTATAAGTATAAATAATTTCCTTGGTCTTTAAAAGTATTTAGTTAAAGATATTTTGTAAACCCCCATAATTTATAATTGATTTTTATAAACTAAATTAATTTTTGTTATGCCTTTCATTAGATATGGATTTATTTGCTACTAGCGTAGTAGTATAATTAATGTATGTGTGTATATATATTATTTTATGTGCGCATGTTTGTATTCTAATAAATAAGGAATATAATTCAATCTAGGATTTTAGGAATTTAATTATAAATTTTTGTGATAATTTTGCTAGCTAAAAGAAGGATATATAGATATATTTATCTAAATAAATATATATATATACTTAAGTTTTCGGAATTAGAATAGAATTAGAAAAGAATAAGAAAAAGAATTAGAAATAGAATTTGAATAAGAAAAGAAAAGAATTTGAAAAAGAATTAGAATAGAAAAAAAAAAGAGAAAAGGAGTGAGCACAGCCGCTCACTTAAAGTGAGCGGGCCCACAGCAGTAGCAGAGCAAAAGGAACCCCCCCCCCCCCCCCCCCCCCCCCCGCGTGCACGAGAATCCATGGAATAGTGGGAATCGGGTTAATCCAAAACCCATTAGTATTAGGGTTGGAAGTAACTTGATATATATATATATATATATATATATATATATATATATATATATATATATATATATATATATATATATATATATATATATATATATATATATTTTGCACAAACCTCGAAACCCTAAACTTCCAAAACAAAAGTTGAGGCTGATCATATCCTCTTAGCCTACGAATTCGTTTCACCAGTGACGGAGCTCTGTGAACGACGAACGGAGAATCGGAAGTCAGCCCCACGTCACCCACGGAGCAGTTTTTCCACTCAAGGTACCCTACTTTCCCATGACGTAACTTTTTACTCGTAGCACCGATTTTTGATCCATAAGATTTTCTGGAAAGTAGACTTGACCCTCTTCGAGATCCTCCAGGTGGATTTCGCAAATAACCTATCGACTTGCTCAAAAAATCGAGACAAAGTTGAACAAAAATCTATTTTCTGTAATACTATAAAACTGTTTTAAAACGACAACTTGTCGGCCAATTTTCTTGCTGTATAGTAAAGTACTGTAAGAACTAATTGAAAACAGCAAAAGTCAACCTAACCGAGATCGCAACGCATCTTCTGGATCGTCATTTCAATAAGCGTGTAAAAAGTAGATTAATGTTGAAGTTGAGGAAAAACTTGTGGTAAATTAATATTAATTTTTTGAATTTTGTCCGATATGGCATGCGCTCTGACAAACCGGGCAACGTGGTCGCACGCTATACGCATCGAAAGGCGCGTATGGACGTTGTCGACGTGTGGGAACTGACGGAACTCAGTTTCATCGTGTGTGCACGACGAAATCAGTCTGTATCCGTCAAGATATCCCGTATCGGCGTTTTGCAAACTTCGTCCTAACTTCGTGTACAGTCGTTGATTCGAAACGAAACTTGTGCCAACAGGTCCGAATCAAAATTCTGGTCCTGTATGCCAAGTTTGGTTCGATTCTGAGAAGGTCGAATCGGAACCCCTTTTTAGCGGGCCCGCGACCCACTCAAACGGGCGAATTTGTACACGGCTCATCGAAATTCAAAACTGGACATACCGTTGAGTTCCTCTCCTCAAACTGAAACAGTAGACATATAGTTTGACGACTTTAGAGACCGTAGACTTTGGCACGCGTTTCGGTGCAAAGCGAGTCCAACGGCAGACATCATTTTGTCCCGAAATTATGATTTTGTCCCTGTTCCAGAATTTGACTTTTGGATAGGCATTTCTTAGGTATATCTTTTTCACCGAGATCATTTTTGATGTTTGTTTCAGCGTCTGGAGTCATCTATGATTTGTAAATTTTGGTGCTGACACTTGCTACTCTTGGATTTGCCCTTTTCGTACCGCAGGCAAGATACCTTGCCACCCTACTCTGTGATTATTATATTCTTATTTTCAGTTGTTATTTTCAGCATTTCTTGTTTCTTGATATTATAAAACTGTGCGTCCAAGTCACACTTGGGTGCAAGCGACTATATCGGTCATTTTTCTCGTTTTATTATTTTCTCTTGCATTGACTTAGTCTAGTGACCACCCATTGATGTTGAGGTATTGTTATATCTCATACGGCTTTGACACTTATTATATCACGTGATGTGAGTCACATGTAGGACACGTATCCGCGTAGTCGGCTGGCCACCGATACGTATGGAGCGTGCGACGGATAGGAATAACTGCCAATAGAATTGTATGCTAGAAGACTTGGCAGTTACTAGAGGTTCAAGAGTCATGGATGTGACCCTACTAGGCATTGGGTGGGGAGAATAGTTTCCTTAATGTATGGATCCTTATGCACTTTCCTATTACTTATACTGTTGGTCTCTGACATTCGAGGAATGTTATGCTTTGAGGTCCCTGGTATCCTGATGGGGCCACACCTGAGTTACTGCTACTGAGCCAGATACCCATGTGTTGAAGGTCTGTTCTTAACTGCATTGTCACTATAGAACTGGTAGGCACCCTATTGCATGCATCCCTTTTCTTTCCATTATATTATCACAGTTTATATGGCATGGTGTTTTCTTGTATCTTGCTATGTCCCCTGAGGACCTGGTTATCTTTCCAGGATTAGACGACTTTTCGCAGGAGTACAGAGCGGCTCTGGATCCATCTTACATCGATGATGAGGCAGTCACTACTGATTTCTAGTTTATTCTATATTTGAGACATTAGTGGACATTATTTTTACATCTCATTTCTTTCTATTTTGCGGAGGTTGGACTCCGATCTTGTGAGACTATTTTTCATAGCTGTTTGGAGTGAGTATGTTCACCCGGCTATCTTTGGATACTCTTATTTATTTATTTGGACTCTATTACCTTCTGTGTTGAGCTGTGATGAGATTAGATATGTTATTCTGGCCTGTTATTTTTTTATTTACAGCTTATGTGCATATATGAGGATTCCATATATTGGAGTATTCTTCGTATATGTGCAGCTGGCATGTTCACATACTTGGTCCTACGGATTTTGGGACTGGGGCGTTACATGTTTTTGTGGTGGCCCATGCAGGTCAGATAATATTTTTGGGTTACATGACTGTGCCCAACAAGCCTGCGTATAGGAATAGAAATATCTCATCCAGAACTACTACTACCTTTTGACTTCCAATCCTTTTTTTGAAACTTCCTTGAGTATTTGATTTACCTCATATCTACTCTTTTCTAATATCAACTTATCTTCCTCGTACCAACAGTATGCATTTAAGAAGCGGACGCACTTCTGCCTTGGCCCTCACATCTGGTGAAGAGGCTACTCCGGAGGGACAGAATCCTCCTATGACTCCAGTGACACCATAGCAGCCAGGACAGTCACAGCCTACTACGACACCGACGATGGAGTACCCAGAGAACGCAGCACCCCCAGGCAGCCAGGCTGGACAGACCACTACCATGCCACCGGAAGGGAATGTACCACTGCCTCCACCACCACCATTCCCTCAGCAGTTTCCTCCGCAGTCGGGACCTCAGATGCCTCCACCACCGACTGATGGAAGCCCTACTTCTCAGTTTATGTATGCCATGATGCAGGCTCAGTGACAGCAAACTGAGCTGATGAGACAGACGATGATGGCAGCTTTGGCTAGACCACCACCACCTCCAGTACCAGCACCAGTACCGGCTCTGCATCCTTATGAAGGCTCTATCAAAATTTTTACAGATATGAACCCCAAGGCCTTTAGAGGAACAGAGAAGCCATTAGAGGTGTCACAGTGGCTTATTAGTACAGAAAAGCTACTGAAGGCATCCCAGTTGCCAGCCCGAGATTGGATAACAGCAGTGGACCTGCTGTTAGAAGACAATGCTCACCACTGGTGGAAGGCGGAAGAAAGACGATTAGGCACTGGGATCACCTGGAAGCAGTTCTATGATGCATTTTATGAGAGGTTCTTCCCTATTCATGTTCGAGATGGTCTCTATGACCAGTTCCTTCATCTGAAGCAAGGGAATATGATAGTTGATGAGTATGACTCAGAGTTCAATCGCCTGAGTCAATTCGGTGCGGGATTGATTCCGACGGAATTAGAGAAGGCAAAGAGATTTCACCAAGGGCTTGCACCAGAGCTCAAGTCTTATACGACTACCCAGTCTCGAGTCTCCCATTCAGCTGTCTTGGAAAAAGCTCGTGCTCAGGAGATTCTTCGCAAGGAGCAGCAGCAGACATCGAGGCGCCATACCCCAACAGTTACACCAGCTCTGGCAACTCAGAGTGGACCTATTAGGAGGGCCATCGGACAGTTTTAGCAGAGGCCCACACCTTATCAGAAGCCCACCTGCAACTTTTGCAGGAAGCAGGGACACATTTTGAAGGACTGTCGAATTCGACTTAGATCATGCTTGAGATGCGGGTCAGGACAGCACAAGATGAAAGATTGTCCGGAATAACAGTCCTTAGCCCCAGTACTTCCAGCACCTCAGCCAACGGCAGGAGCACCTCGCCCGCCATTACCACCTCAGTCAGCACAGTTCAAGAGGGCCAGAGCTCAGGGCCCCGGACAGAATCATGGGAAGGTATTCTCACTTGCTGTTGAGGATATAGAGACAGAGGCAGAGGTTATAGCAGGTATGGTTTTAGTTACATCTTTTCCTGCTATTACATTATTTGATACTGGAGCCACTCATTCATTCATAGCCACTAGTTTTGCCACTAGACACAGCATTTCCATCACATCCTTAGCTAAGAATGTTAGAATCCTCATTGGAGGAGGAATTGTACCTGTTAGTGGTGTTTGTAGACTTTGTCCTATAGTGATAAGTGGCAGGGAGATGATGGCACGACTTCTTGTATTTTCTATGCCGACATTTGATGTGGTTCTTGGAATGGACTGGTTGAGCCAGAATTTTGCTCTCATAGACTGCCATAGGAGCAGTATTATCTTTAGACCACCGAATGCGGTAGAGTTTGAGTTCACCAAAGAAGACGGAGAGAGTTGTGAGGCACCCGCATCGGGGACTCATATGATGATGCATGACACCCCTCAGTACCCTATTATCACCGAGTTCGAGGATGTATTCCTCAAGGAATTGCCAGGACTACCACCTGACCGAGATATTGAGTTTTCTATTGAGCTTATTCTCGGAGCCGAGCCTATTTTATCTCGAGTTTATCGTCTGGCACCCAAGGAGTTGGTAGAGATGAAGACGCAGATTGATGACTTATTAGAGAAGGGATTTATTCGTGCCAGTGCATCGCCATGGGGAGCACCCGTTCTTTTTGTGCCCAAGAAAGACGTGACAGTACGTATGTGCATTGACTACAGAGCATTGAATGCAGTGACGATAAAGAACAAGTATCCCTTGCCGCGTATAGACGATCTATTCGATCAACTGAGTAGAGAAAAAGTATTCTCTAAGATTGACTTACGCTCAGGCTATCACCAATTGAAGGTTCGGAAGGAAGACATTGCAAAGACGGCTTTTCGATCAAGGTATGGACACTACGAGTTCTTGGTCATGCCCTTCAGTTTGAACAATGCACCCGCAGTCTTCATGAATTTGATGAACAAGATCTTTCACCAATACTTGGACAAATTTGTAGTAGTTTTTATAGATGATATCTTGATTTACTCCAAGAGTCAAGAGGAGCATGAGCAGCATCTACGGATAGTTTTAGGAACGTTGAGGAATGAGCGACTTTTCGCGAAGCTTAGCAAGTGTGACTTTTTTCTCAAGGAGGTATCATTTCTTGGTCATTTTGTTACGGGCGATGGTATATCAGTATACCCAGAGAAGATCACAGCAGTCAAATCATGGCCCGCTCCCACATCAGCTTCCGAGGTGAGAAGTTTTCTCGAACTTGCGGGTTACTACCGACGGTTCGTGGAAGATTTCTCTCGAATAGCGGGGCCTATGACTCCATTAACTTGCAAAGATTAGGAGTTTGTATGGACAGACGAGTGTCAAGCCGCATTTGATGAGTTGAAGAAGCGATTGACCACAACACCGATCTTGACACTACCATCGGGCCCAGGAGGATTTGTGATCTACAGTGACGCATCCGGAAAGGGATTAGGATGCAGCACGGGCGTGTAGTAGCATATGCATCGTGACAGTTGAGAGTACATGAGAAGAATTATCCGACCCACGATCTAGAGCTCGCAACGGTTTTCTTTGCTTTGAAGCTATGGAGATACTACTTGTACGGCGAGAAGGTTGATATCTACACTAATCATAAGAGCTTCAAGTACGTGTTCACACAAAAAAAGTTGAATATGCGACAGCGACGTTGGTTGGAGTTGATGAAAGATTACGAGATCGAGCTTCATTATCATCCGGGCAAGGCTAATGTCGTGGCAGACGCATTAAGCCGTAAGCCCATGGCACACTTTTTGACTACGCAGAAGGAATTGATTAGTGACTTGGAGCAGCTTGGTATTGAGGTAGTATCGCCTGGAGCAGACGGCGTATTAGCCAACCTTCAAGTGCAATCATCATTGGTAGAGCGCATCAAGGTAGCATTGCCTAATGATGCTAGATTCCGACGACTCAAAGAGAGAACTGAAGCGGGAGAGCAGACGAGATTGAGGATCCACCCAGGTGGGACATTGCGATGTGGTGATCGCATTTATGTGCCCAATGGAGAGTTACGGCAGGAGCTTATGACAGAGGCTCACAGTTCGACTTACTCTATTCATCCCGGAGGAACCAAGATGTACCGTGACTTATGACAATATTATTGGTGGCATGGAATGAAGCGGGAGATAGCTTGTTTCGTTGCCAAGTGCTTGGTATGTCAACAAGTGAAGGCGGAGCACCAGAGGACGGTCGGATTATTACAGTCGCTACCCATTCCCGAATGGAAGTGGGAGCACATTACTATGGATTTCGTCACGGGTTTTTCTCGGAGTCCTAAGGAACGTGATGCAGTGTGGGTGATTATTGATAGACTTATGAAGTCAGCCCATTTCTTACCTTTTAGAGTGGGCCAGTCGACAGAGGTATTGGCAGAGATGTATATGGAGCAGATTGTGAGATTGCATGGTGTGCCTGTTAGTATTTTGTCGGACCGTGACTCAAGATTTACCTCGTACTTTTGGAGGAGCATGCAAGAGAGTCTGGGCACTCGATTAAAGTTTAGCACATCATACCATCCGCAGACAGACGGTCAGTCAGAGCGTACCATACAGACGCTAGAGGATATGTTGAAAGCGTGCATGCTTGATTTTGGCGGTTCATGAGAGGACCATCTCCATCTTGTTGAGTTTTCCTACAACAATAGCTATCAAGCGAGCATTCAGATGGCTCCGTTTGAAGAATTGTATGGTAGGAAGTGTCGGTCTCCTGTTTGTTGAAGTGATATAGGAGAGGGACAGCTATTGGGTCCTGAGTTGGTCTTGAGCACAGTGGAGACAGTGAAGAAAATTCATGACCACCTGCCAGCAGTGCAGGATCATCAGAAGCAGTGGACAGATAATCATCGTCGACCCTTAGAGTTCAAAGAGGGTGACCATGTGTTCTTGAAGATATCCTCCACTAGAGGCACGATTCGATTCGAAAGACGTGGCAAGTTGAGTCCAAGGTACATCGGGCCTTTCGATATCTTGAAACGTGTTGGAGAGGTTGCCTATAGATTGGCCTTGCCACCGTCGCTAGAGGGAGTGCATGACGTATTCCACGTATCTCAGCTGAGGAGGTACGTGGCGGACAACAATCATGTGCTTGATCACTCCGAGATCACAGTTGGACCGAGTTTGTCGTACGAAGAGCAACCAGTAGGTATCCTCGATCGCCGAGTGAAGGTGTTACGGAATCAATCTATTCCATTGGTTCGCGTGGCATGGAAGCATCACTCGCCAGGGGAGTCTACTTGGGAGCGCGAGCACGACATCCGAAACCGCTACCCGCATTTGTTCGTAGACGAAGGTATGTCTTGTAGTTGAGCTTTTAAATTGCTATCAATTTCCTTGCATTGCATTCGATCCCCCGACCTTAGTTTAATTTCGAGGACGAAATTTTTTTAAGTTGGGTAGGATGTAAACCCCCATAATTTATAATTAATTTTTATAAATTAAATTAATTTTTGTTATGCCTTTCATTAGATATGGATTTATTTGCTACTAGCGTAGTAGTATAATTAATGTATGTGTGTATATATATATTATTTTATGTGCGCATGTTTGTATTCTAATAAATAAGGAATATAATTCAATCTAGGATTTTAGGAATTTCATTATAAATTTTTGTGATAATTTTTCTAGCTAAAAGAAGGATATATAGATATATTTATCTAAATAAATATATATATACTTAAGTTTTCAGAATTAGAATAGAATTAGAAAAGAAAAAGAAAAAGAATTAGAAATTGAATTTGAATAAGAAAAGAAAAAGAATTTAAAAAAGAATTAGAATAGAAAAAAAAATGAGTGAGCACAGCCGCTCACTTAAATTGAGCGAGCCCACAGCAGTAGCAGAGCAAAAGGAAGCCCCCCGTGCACGAGAATCCGTGGAATAGTGGGAATCGGGTTAATCCAAAACCCATTAGTATTAGGGTTGGGAGTAACTTGATATATATATATATATATATCTTTTTGCACAAACCTCGAAACCCTAAACTTCCAAAACGAAAGTTGAGGCTGATCATATCCTTTTCGCCTACAAATTTGTTTCACCAGCGACGGAGCTCTGTGAGCGACGAACGGAGCATCGGAAGTCAGCCCTGCGTCACCCACGGAGCAGTTTTCCCACTCAAGGTACCCTACTTCCCCATGGCGTAACTTTTTACTCGTAGCACCGATTTTCGATCCGTAAGATTTTCTGGAAAGTAGACTTGACCCTCTTCGAGATCCTCTAGGTGGATTTCACAAACAACCCATTGACTTGCTCAAAAAATCGAGACAAAGTTGAACAAAAATCTGTTTTCTGTAATACTATAAAACTGTTTTAAAATGACAACTTGTCGGCCAATTTTCTTGCTGTATAGTAAAGTACTGTAAGAACTAATTGAAAATAGTAAAAGACAACCTAACTGAGATCGCAACGCATCTTCTAGATCGTCGTTTCAATTAGCGTGTAAAAAGTAGATTGATGTTGAAGTTGAGGAAAAACCTGTGGTAAATTATATTAATTTTCTGAATTTTGTCCGATATAGCGTGCGCCCCAACAAACCGGGCGATGTGGTCGTGCGCTATACACATCGAAAGGTGCGTATGGACGTTGTCGACGTGTGGGAATTGACGGAACTCAGTTTCGTCGTGTGTGCGCGACAAAATCAGTCCGTATCCGTCAAGATACCCCGTATCGGCATTTTGCAAACTTCGTCCCAACTTCATGTACAGTGCTTGATTCGAAACAAAACTTGCGCCAACAGGTCCGAATCGAAATTCTGGTCCTATATGCCAAGTTTGGTTCGATTCTGAGAAGGTCGAATCGGAACCCCTTTTTAGCGGGCCCGCGACCCACTCAAACGGGCGAATTTGTACACGGCTCATCGAAATCCAAAACTGGACATACCGTTGAGTTCCCCTCCTCAAACTGAAATCGTAGACATGTAGTTTGACGACTTTAGAGACCGTAGACTTGGGCACGCGTTTCGGTACAAAGCGAGTCCAACGGCAGACATCATTTTGACCCAAAATTACGATTTTGTCCCTGTTCCAGAATTTGACTTTTGGACAGACATTTCCTAGGTATATCTTCTTCACCGAGATCATTTTTGATGTTTGTTTCAGCGTCTGGAGTCATCTGTGATTTGTAAATTTTGGTGCTGACACTTGCTACTCTTGGATTTGCCCTTCTCGCACCGCAGGCAAGATACCTTGCCACCCTACTCTGTGATTATTATATTCTTATTTTCAGTTGTTATTTTTAGCATTTCTTGTTTCTTGATATTATAAAACTGTGCGTCCAAGTCACACTTGGGTGCAAGCGACTATATCGGTCGTTTTTCTCGTTTTATTATTTTCTCTTGCATTGACTTAGTCTAGTGACCACCCATTGATGTTGAGGTATTGTTATATCTCATACGGCCTTGATACTTGTTGTATCACATGATGTGAGTCACATGTAGAACATGTATCCACGTAGTCGGCTGGCCACCGATACGTATGGAGCGTGCGACGGATAGGAATAACTGCCAATAGAATTGTATGCTAGAAGACTTGGCAGTTACTAGAGGTTCATGAGTCATGGATGTGACCCTACTAGGCATTGGATGGAGAGAATAGTTTTCTTAACGTATGGGTCCTTACGCACTTTCCTATTACTGATACTGCTGGCCTCTGACATTCGAGGAATGTTATGCTTTGAGGTCCCTGGTATCCTGATGGGGCCACACCTGAGTTACTGCTACTGAGCCAGATACCCATGCGTTGAAGGTCTGTTCTTAACTGCATTGTCACTATAGAACTGGTAGGCACCCTATTGCATGCATCCCTTTTCTTTCCATTATATTATCACAGTTTATATGGCATGGTGTTTTCTTGTATCTTGCTATGTCCCCTGAGGACCTGGTTATCTTTCCAGGATTAGACGACTTTTCGCAGGAGTACGGAGCGGCTCTGGATCCATCTTACATCGATGTCGAGGCAGTCACTACTGATTTCTAGTTCATTCTATATTTGAGACATTAGTGGACATTATTTTTACATCTCATTTCTTTCTATTTTGCGGAGGTTGGACTCCGATCTTGTGAGACTATTTTTCATAGCTGTTTGGAGTGAGTATGTTCACCCGGCTATCTTTGGATACTCTTATTTATTTATTTGGACTCTATTACCTTCTGTGTTGAGCTGTGATGAGATTAGATATGTTATTCTGGCCTGTTATTTTTTTATTTACAGCTTATGTGCATATATGAGGATTCCATATATTGGAGTATTCTTCGTATATGTGCAGCTGGCATGTTCACGTACTTGGTCCTACGGATTTTGGGATTGGGGCGTTACATGTTTTTGTGGTGGCCCATGCAGGTCAGATAATATTTTTGGGTTATATGACTGTGCCCAATAAGCCTGCGTATAGGAATAGGAATATCTCATCCAGAACTACTACTACCTTTTGACTTCCAATCCTTTTTTTGAAACTTCCTTGAGTATTTGATTTACCTCATATCTACTCTTTTCTAATATCAACTTATCTTCCTCGTACCAACAGTATGCATTTAAGAAGCGGACGCACTTCTGCCTTGGCCCTCACATCTGGTGAAGAGGCTACTCCGGAGGGACAGAATCCTCCTATGACTCCAGTGACACCATAGCAACCAGGACAGTCGCAACCTACTACGACACCGACGATGGTGTACCTAGAGAACGCAGCACCCCCAGGCAGCCAGGCTGGACAGACCACTACCATGCCACCGGAAGGGAATGTACCACTGCCTCCACCACCACCATTCCCTCAGCAGTTTCCTCCGCAGTCGGGACCTCAGATGCCTCCACCACCGACTGATGGAAGCCCTACTTCTCAGTTTATGTATGCCATGATGCAGGCTCAGTGACAGCAAACTGAGCTGATGAGACAGACGATGATGGCAGCATTGGCTAGACCACCACCACCTCTAGTACCAGCACCGACTCTGCATCCATATGAAGGCTCTATCAAAAATTTTACAGATATGAACCCCAAGGCCTTTTGAGGAACAGAGAAGCCATTAGAGGTGTCACAGTGGCTTATTAGTACAGAAAAGCTACTGAAGGCATCCCAGTTGCCAGCCCGAGATTGGATAACAGCAGTGGACCTGCTGTTAGAAGACAATGCTCACCACTGGTGGAAGGCGAAAGAAAGACGATTAGGCACTGGGATCACCTGGAAGCAGTTCTATGATGCGTTTTATGAGTGGTTCTTCCCTATTCATGTTCGAGATGGTCTCTATGACCAGTTCCTTCATCTGAAGCAAGGGAATATGACAGTTGATGAGTATGACTCAGAGTTCAATCGCCTGAGTCGATTCGGTGCGGGATGGATTCCGACGGAGTTAGAGAAGGCAAGGAGATTTCACCAAGGGCTTGTACCAGAGCTCAAGTCGTATACGACTACCCAGTCTCGAGTCTCCCATTCAGCTGTCTTGGAAGAAGCTCATGCTCAGGAGATTCTTCGCAAGGAGCAGCAGCAGACATCGAGGCGCCATACCCCAGCAGTTACACCAGCTCGGGCTACTCAGAGTGGACCTATTAGGAGGGCCATCGAACAGTTTCAGCAGAGGCCCACACCTTATCAGAAGCCCACTTGTAACTTTTGCGGGAAGCAGGGACACATTTTGAAGGACTGTCGAATTCGACTTGGATCATGCTTGAGATGCGGGTCAGGACAGCACAAGGTGAAAGATTGTCCGGAACAACAGTCCTTAGCCCCAGCACTTCCAGTACCTCAGCCAGCGGCAGGAGCACCTCGCCCGCCATTACCACCTCAGTCAGTACAGTTCGAGAGGGCCAGAGCTCAGGGCCCCAAACAGAATCATGGGAAGGTATTCTCACTTGCTGTTGAGGATATAGAGACAGAGGCAGAGGTTATAGCAGGTATGGTTTTAGTTGCATCTTTTCCTGCTATTACATTATTTGATGCTGGAGCCACTCATTCATTCATAGCCACTAGTTTTGCCACTAGATACAGCATTCCCATCACACCCTTAGCTAAGAATGTTAGAATCCTCACTGGAGGAGGAGTTGTACCTGTTAGTGGTATTTGTAGACTTTGTCCTGTAGTGATAAGTGGCAGGGAGATGATGGCATGACTTCTTGTATTTCCTATGCCGACATTTGATGTGGTTCTTGGAATGGACTGGTTGAGCCAGCATTTCGCTCTCATAGACTGCCATAGGAGCAGTATTATCTTTAGACCACCGAATGCGGTAGAGTTTGAGTTCACCAAAGAAGATGGAGAGAGTTGTGAGGCACCCGTATTGGGGACTCATATGATGATGCATGATACCCCTTAGCACCCTATTATCACCTAGTTCGAGGATGTATTCCCTGAGGAATTGCCAGGACTACCACCTGACCGAGATATTAAGTTTTCTATTGAGCTTATTCTCGGAGCCGAGCCTATTTCATCTCGAGTTTATCGTCTGGCACCCAAGGAGTTGGTAGAGATGAAGACGCAGATTGATGACTTATTAGAGAAGGGATTTATTCGTGCCAGTGCGTCGCCATGGGGAGCACCCGTTCTTTTTGTGCCCAAGAAAGACGTGACGGTGCGTATGTGCATTGACTACAGAGCATTGAATGCAGTGACGATAAAGAACAAGTATCCCTTGCCGCGTATAGACGATCTATTCGATCAACTGAGTGGAGCAAAAGTATTCTCCAAGATTGACTTACGCTCAGGCTGTCACCAATTGAAGGTTCGGAAGGAAGACATTGCAAAGACGGTTTTTCGATCAAGGTATGGACACTACGAGTTCTTGGTCATGCCCTTCGGTTTGACCAATGCACCCGCAGTCTTCATGAATTTGATGAACAAGATCTTTCACCAATACTTGGACAAATTTGTAGTAGTTTTTATAGATGATATCTTGATTTACTCCAAGAGTCAAGAGGAGCATGAGCAGCATCTACGGATAGTTTTGGGAACATTGAGGAATGAGCGACTTTTCGCGAAGCTTAATAAGTGTGACTTCTTTCTCAAGGAGGTATCATTTCTTGGTTATATTGTTACGGACGATGGTATATCAGTAGACCCAGAGAAGATCACAGCAGTCAAATCATGGCCCGCTCCTACATCAGCTTCCGAGGTGAGAAGTTTTCTCGGACTTGCGGGTTACTACCGACGGTTCGTGGAAGATTTCTCTCGAATAGCGGGGCCTATGACTCGATTAACTTGCAAAGATCAGGAGTTTGTATGGACAGACGAGTGTCAAGCCGCATTTGATGAGTTGAAGAAGCGATTGACCACAACACCGATCTTGACACTACCATCGGGCCTGGGAGGATTTGTGATCTACAGTGATGCATCCGGGAAGGGATTAGGATGCAGCACGGGCATGTAGTAGCATATGCATCGCGACAGTTGAGAGTGCATGAGAAGAATTATCCGACCCACGATCTAGAGCTCGCAGCGATTTTCTTTGCTTTGAAGCTATGGAGACGCTACTTGTACGGCGAGAAGGTTGATATCTACACTGATCATAAGAGCCTCAAGTACGTGTTCACACAAAAAGAGTTGAATATGCGATAGCGACGTTGGTTGGAGTTGATGAAAGATTACGAGATCGAGCTTCATTATCATCCGGGCAAGGCTAATGTCGTGGCAGACGCATTAAGCCGTAAGCCTATGGCACACTTTTTTACTACGCAGAAGGAATTGATTAGTGACTTGGAGCAGCTTGGTATTGAGGTAGTATTGCCTGGAGCAGACGGCGTATTAGCCAACCTTCAAGTGTAATCATCATTGGTAGAGCGCATCAAGGCAGCATTCCCTAATGATGCTAGATTCCGACGACTCAAAGAGAGAACTGAAGCGGAAGAGCAGACGGGATTGAGGATCCACCCAGATGGGACATTGCGATGTGGTGATCGTATTTATGTGCCCAATAGAGAGTTACGGCAGGAGCTTATGACAGAGGCTCACAGTTTGACTTACTCTATTCATCCCGGAGGAACCAAGATGTACCATGACTTACGACAATATTATTGGTGGCATGGAATGAAGCGGGAGATAGCTCGTTTCGTTGCCAAGTGCTTGGTATGTCAACAAGTGAAGGCGGAGGACCAGAGGACGGCCGAATTATTACAGCCGCTACCCATTCCCGAGTGGAAGTGGGAGCACATTACTATGGATTTCGTCACGAGTTTTCTTTGGAGTCCTAGGGGACGTGACGCAATGTGGGTGATTATTGATAGACTTACGAAGTCAGCCCATTTTTTACCTTTTAGAGTGGGCCAGTCAACAGAGGTATTGGCAGAGATGTATATGGAGCAGATTGTGAGATTGCATGGTGTGCCTGTTAGTATTGTGTCGGACCGTGACTCGAGATTTACCTCGCACTTTTGGAGGAACATGCAAGAGAGTTTGGGCACTCGATTGAAGTTTAGCACATCATACCATCCGCAGACAGACGGCCAGTCAGAGCGTGCCATACAGACGCTAGAGGATATGTTGAGAGCGTGCATGCTTGATTTTGGCGGTTCATGGGAGGACCATCTCTATTTTGTTGAGTTTTTCTACAACAATAGTTATCAAGCGAGCATTCATATGGCTCCGTTTGAAGAATTGTATGGTAGGAAGTGTCGGTCTCCTGTTTGTTGGAGCGATATAGGAGAGCGACAGCTATTGGGTCCCGAGTTGGTCTTGAGCACAGTGGAGACAGTGAAGAAAATTCAGGACCACCTGCGAGCAGCACAGGATCGTCAGAAGCAGTGGGCAGATAATCGTCGTCAACCCTTAGAGTTCAAAGAGGGTTACCATGTGTTCTTGAAGATATCCCCCACTAGAGGCACGATTCGATTCGGAAGACGTGGCAAGTTGAGTCCAAGGGACATCGGGCCTTTCGATGTCTTGGAATGTGTTGGAGAGGTTGCCTATAGATTGGCCTTGCCACCGTCGCTAGAGGGAGTGCATGACGTATTCCACGTATCTCAGCTGAGGAGGTACGTGGCGGACAACAATCATGTGCTTGATCACTCCGAGATCACAGTTGGACCGAGTTTGTCGTACGAAGAGCAACCAGTAGGTATCCTCGATCGCCGAGTGAAGGTGTTACGAAATCAATCTATTCCATTGGTTCGCGTGGCATGGAAGCATCACTCGCCAGGGGAGTCTACTTGGGAGCGCGAGCACGACATCCGAAACCGCTACCCGTATTTGTTCGTAGACGAAGGTATGTCTTGCAGTTGAGCTTTTAAATTGCTATCAATTTCCTTGTATTGCATTCGATCTCCCGACCTTAGTTTAATTTCGAAGACGAAATTTTTTTAAGTTGGATAAGATGTAAACCGCCATAATTTATAATTAATTTTTATAATTAAATTAATTTTGTTATGCCTTTCATTAGATATGGATTTATTTGCTACTATCGTAGTAGTATAATTAATGTATGTGTGTATATATATATATATATTATTTTATGTGCGCATGTTTGTATTCTAATAAATAAGGAATATAATTCAATCTAGGATTTTAGGAATTTAATTATAAATTTTTGTGATAATTTTGCTAGCTAAAAGAAGGATATATAGATATATTTATCTAAATAAATATATATATACTTAAGTTTTCGGAATTAGAATAGAATTAGAAAAGAATAAGAAAAAGAATTAGAAATAGAATTTGAATAATAAAAGAAAAAGAATTTGAAAAAGAATTAGAATACAAAAAAAAAGAGAAAAGGAGTGAGCACAGCCGCTCACTTAAAGTGAGCGGGCCCACAGCAGCAGAGCAAAAGGAACCCCCCCCCCGGCGCGAGAATCCGTGGAATAGTGGGAATCGGGTTAATCCAAAACCCATTAGTATTAGGGTTGGGAGTAACTTGATATATATATATATATATATATATATATATATATATATATATATATATATATATATATATATATATATATATATATATATATATATATCTTTTTGCACAAACCTCGAAACCCTAAACATCCAAAACGAAAGTTGAGGCTGATCATATCCTCTTCGCATACGAATTCATTTCACCAGCGACAGAGCTCTGTGCGCGATGAACGGAGCATCGGAAGTCAGCCCCGCGTCACCCACAGAGCAGTTTTCCCACTCAAAGTACCCTACTTTCCCATGACGTAACTTTTTACTCGTAGCACCGATTTTCGATCCGTAAGATTTTCTGAAAAGTAGACTTGACCCTCTTCGAGATCCTCCAGGTGGATTTCGTAAACAACCCATCGACTTGCTCGAAAAATCGAGACAAAGTTGAACAAAAATCTGTTTTCTGTAATACTATAAAACTGTTTTAAAACGACAACTTGTCGGCCAATTTTCTTGCTGTATAGTAAAGTACTGTAAGAACTAATTGAAAACAGTAAAAGACAACCTAACCAAGATCGCAACGCATCTTCTGAATCGTCATTTCAATTAGCGTGTAAAAAGTAGATTGATGTTGAAGTTGAGGAAAAACATGTGGTAAATTATATTAATTTTCTGAATTTTATCCGATATGGCGTGCGCCCCGACAAACCGGGCGACGTGGTCGTGCGCTATATACATCGAAAGGCGCGTATGGACATTATCGACGTATGGGAACTGACGGAACTCAGTTTCGTCATGTGTGCGCGACGAAATCAGTCCGTATCCGTCAAGATACCCCGTATCGGCGTTTTGCAAACTTCGTCCTAACTTCGTGTACAGTCGTTGATTCGAAATGAAACTTGTGCCAACAGGTCCGAATCAAAATTCTGGTCCTGTATGCCAAGTTTGGTTCGATTCTGAGAAGGTCGAATCGGAACCCCTTTTTAGCGGGCCCGTGACCTACTCAAACGGGCGAATTTGTACACGGCTCATCGGTATCCAAAACTGGACATATCGTTGAGTTCCTCTCCTCAAACTGAAACCATAGACATATAGTTTGACGACTTTAGAGACCGTAGACTTTGGCATGCGTTTCGGTGCAAAGCGAGTCCAACGGCAGACATCGTTTTGACCCAAAATTACGATTTTGTCCCTGTTCCAGAATTTGACTTTTGGACAGGCGTTTCCTAGGTATATCTTTTTCACCGAGATCATTTTTGATATTTGTTTCAGCGTCTGGAGTCATCTGTGATTTGTAAATTTTGGTGCTGACACTTGCTACTCTTGGATTTGCCCTTCTCGCACCGCAAGCAAGATACCTTGCCACCCTACTCTGTGATTATTATATTCTTATTTTTAGTTGTTATTTTCAGCATTTCCTATTTCTTGATATTATAAAACTGTGCGTCCAAGTCACACTTGGGTGCAAGCGACTATATCGGTCGTTTTTCTCGTTTTATTATTTTCTCTTGCATTGACTTAGTCTAGTGACCACCCATTGATGTTGAGGTATCGTTATATCTCATACGGCCTTGACACTTGTTGTATCACGTGATGTGAGTCACATGTAGGACACGTATCCGCGTAGTCGGCTGGCCACCGATACGTATGAAGCGTACGACGGATAGGAATAACTGCCAATAAAATTGTAAGCTAGAAGACTTGGCAGTTACTAGAGGTTCGTGAGTCATGGATGTGACCCTACTAGGCATTGGGTGGGGAGAACAGTTTCCTTAACGTATGGGTCCTTATGCACTTTCCTATTACTGATACTTCTGGCCTCTGATATTCGAGGAATGTTATGCTTTGAGGTCCCTGGTATCCTGATGGGGCCACACCTGAGTTACTGCTACTGAGCCAGATACCCATGCGTTGAAGGTCTGTTCTTAACTGCATTGTCGCTATAGAACTGGTAGGCACCCTATTGCATGCATCCCTTTTCTTTCCATTATATTATCACAGTTTATATGGCATGGTGTTTTCTTGTATCTTGCTATGTCCCCTGAGGACCTGGTTATCTTTCCAGGATTAGACGACTTTCCGCAGGAGTACGGAGCGGCTCTGGATCCATCTTACATTGATGACGAGGCAGTCACTACTGATTTCTAGTTTATTCTATATTTGAGACATTAGTGGACATTATTTTTACATCTCATTTCTTTCTATTTTACGGAGGTTGGAATTTGATCTTATGAGACTATTTTTCATAGCTGTTTGGAGTGAGTATGTTCACCCGGCTATCTTTGGAACTCTTATTTATTTATTTGGACTCTATTACCTTCTGTGTTGAGCTGTGATGAGATTAGATATGTTATTCTGGCCTGTTATTATTTTATTTACAGCTTATGTGTATATATGATGATTCCATATATTGGAGTATTCTTCATATATGTGCAGCTGGCATGTTCACGTACTTGGTCCTATGGATTTTGGGACTGGGGCGTTATATATTTTGACTAATAAAAAAAGGAGGCAGCATATAGTTTTGAATACTATAAATAATTTCTAAAATAAAGTATAAACACTTCTATATAAATATACATTTTCTTATTGTCATGACCCGCACCCACTGTGAGGGTACGAGTACGTAACAACGTCCAGCCTATACCGCAGTGTCGGCGGTAGAACGCTGTTCTAGGTCATGAACTATAACTAACATAATATGAATACTCTCCAAAAGAGAGGCCAATCACAGAAGGTACAACTCAATCACAATCTAAAGATAGAATATAGCACGATGGAAATAGATAGAGGAATCCTCAACTGAGGTACAGCATAATGAATAACAAAGTTAACAACTACCAGTCTCAACATTTCTAAAATATACAACTCTGAAAATAAGGACAACAACTAATCATGAAAAGAAAGAACAGTCTAAGCTATCTACACTATGCAATGTATCGTCCTCAGCAGCTGCCTGAACCTCCCCAGGGGTCCAGGTCGCGAGTGTCATCTAGGCAAGCTCCAAAGTAAGGGGTGCAGGGTTCCTCATCATCCTCTGTAAAAAAGTTAACAGGTCCTGTCAGGACGGAAGCGAGCACAATACATCTCATGCAGTTCATATCAAGTTAGGAAATATAAAGCATGCAATCGAGTAAGATACATGAAACGCTGAAAGAAGAATGTATATAAAAAACAGCAAAGATTTGATAATAGGAAATATCTATATATGATAAGTAAGAACTGTAAGCAATATGTGATTTAGAGGACAATATGGTTATGTAAACGGTTTAGGACAGTGCAATGGTAACTCCATTGTACGTGAGTGCACAATAGACATATACAATAGTTATACAATATTGTACAATAGAATTTGATTACATAACCAATTCTACTCCCCCTCCCCAATCAATACACAAGGATCCACTCCAGTTACGTTATCTTATACAATAGTGTACAATGTTATACAATAGATGTACAATGTTATACAATAGTTGTACAATGTTATACAATAGTTGTATAATGGTAACGTCTCAAAAGAAGATCCATATAGTACCAATCCATGATAACAATCGTGTCAGCATCAAGTACAGTAATCTAGAGCAAGAATGTAAATCCAGACAAGTATAAAACGGTCAGAGAATGTACTCGCCTGATATCTGAATGTCTGAAGTAAATGTAATGTCCGAGATGAGGTACCTGACTCCTAGTTAGAGCAACACAAGTCAAGATGTACACAGGGAATAATAATGTAATCTACAATGCATCTGCATGCTGTCTAGGTCAAACTAGACTAAAGTCAACATTTGGTCAACTCTAGTCAACCACACTAGTCAAACTAGGTCAACTAGGCCACTCCTAACCCAGCAAGTCTTACTAGGCCTAACCACGACTATCCTAGCAAGCACACATCAATCCCAAGGCTATACAAGCCAACACAAACCACACATCAAGGCACATCTCATTTAGCTATTAATCATGAATTCATATATATATATATATATATATATATATATATATATATATATATATATATATATATATATATATATATATAGGCTTACATATATATACACAACATTACCCATACAATATGTAAATAGAGAGAGAAAAACTAGCATGTAAGGGTCTATACATGGTTGTGGACATGAAAGAGTATCAAAATACTAACTATTCTATGCATGGCATGTAGGTTAAACTATCTTCATTACAACAACTAATTGTACTTAACATGCATGTCTAACAAGTATATATCTATATTGGGCATAAGCATTCATTCCTATATAGATCAATTTATTTACAATTCAATTATCATATCAACATGGTATATATATATATTTACATATCCAATATATAGGTTACATTTACTTTAAGTTAATACAAAATGTGTGAGGGATACACTCAACCATATATGCCATAGCTATATACATACATAACCAATTATCTCATGCATACATACACATCATCTAACACACAATGCCTCTATATTATATATAGCTATACATCAACATACACCAATCCTACACACATTAGATATAGCTATAGAGGGAAAGGGAAAGGAGAGTAAGGCATGACAACATTCTCAGTTGCAATTTAATCTTAGGTTCATGTTTTCAGTTTTCAGAAGAAAAGGGGATTCCAGTTTCCAGTTGCAAAATGTGTGTATGTATGATATTAGGAAACAGTTCTCAGTTTTCAGTGGGGGAAAATGTGTGTAACAGTCATAGGAAATCTCAGGTTTTTGTGTGTAATGTAGAGTGTTGTCATGTGTATGTGTGTGTGTATGGGCTAAGGGAATGTGTGTGACAGTGAATCATAAGAGGGTGTCCTGTGTGTGACAGATGTGAGGAACCTGTGTGTGTGTGTAGCTCAGATAGGAATGTGTAATAGAGTGCAGTGTCATATGTATGTGAGTAAATAGGCTGTGTGTGTGTATAGAGGTGGTACATGTGAGATTGTGGGTGTGTGTGTGAACCCAGGAAACCCAAGGATAGGAAAACAGTGTGCAGGAAACCATATGTGCAGGGAAGCATCTGTGCAGAAAAATATAAAACAGGGTGTACAATGTGTGTGTGTTTGCAATGTGATAGAGTGTTAGAATTAAGTTCGTGTGTGTATCAGGAATCAAATGTGAGGGTGTCAGAATTTAGGAAATGTCCTGTGTATATTCTCAGGTTCAATGCAACCCAATACAAACTCGAAAACGAATATGAACCAAATCCCATGCCAACCTAATCTCTAACATGTTATCCACATATAACAGCAACCACACCACATTAAATTACATGTTACCAATATCTAATTACAAATTAAATGGAAACAAAATAGTGGGTTAATAGGGATTGAACTTAACAGGAAATAGGAATGCAGTACATGAAATTGGTTCCAGGAAATGGGGATTCGATAACAACCAATCAACTAAATCACCAAGAGCTGAACCCTATCATGATGTCTAATTGTAATAATAACTAACCCTCATTACATTATACGATATCAGCGTTTAAATGTAAATGAAATGGAGAAAGCAGTGTGTAATTGTTCACTGATACTTGACAGTATCAGTAAATAGGAATTTGTGTGTGAGGCAAATCTGTGTGTGACAGGAAATAATAGTGTGTCTCAGATTTCGTGTGTGTGTGAGTGTACAGGGAATAATTAGGATAGGGTGTCACATACATGTGTGTGTGAATTTAAGTGTCATGGAGGGTGTGTACATTCTCAGATTTTGTGTGAAACAAACAGTATGCAATGTGACAGGATTGTGGTTGTGTTTTCTCAGGAATCATTTCAAAAATCATTTCAAATCAGTGAATGGGGGGATAAACTTAGGAAATCAAGTGATGACAGTTCATGAATGTAATATGCATGATGGTGTATCTCAGGGTATACAAAATTCGATTGACAGTTCTACATTCAGTCCTAACAGTAACACATTAGTTCAACCCCATTCAAACCCAAATTCTTTGTTAACATCAATCCAAATCATGTAACCAATACACCAGGCATATAGGGATTAAATAGATTCGAATTAATCACATGAAACAGATTAACCTACATTCAAAATTCTTAGAAAAATTGCCAATGACAGTAGGTAACAGAAATCATAGGAATTTCTAAATTTCGATTTGAAACATCAATCAATACTCGAATCAATAGGTTGGTAAACAAGGTGTTATATGTGTACGTGTCCCACAGACCATAATGTGTCAAAAATATGGACACAAACGTGTCCAAACGAAAATAGGACTCAACCACAGAAACTATGTTTAGACAGTGTGGTCGAGCAGTGTCGAGCCCTCGTGCTCTCGACACAAGGCGACACGTGTCTCGTGCTCATGCACAGAGGTTCGCCTAGGGTAGGGCTACCCACGTGGCACCCTGCACCATGACAAAGTGTCGCCGTGTCGTGTCAAGGGGCGCGTATCCGCGCACAAATCCAGACTGAAACAACCCAGTGCACGACCGTGCGTGTGCAGTACGGGTCGAAGTTCTCCCTAACCAGTCAACGAGATCCTACAAAACTTTGTCGGCCTCGTGTCAGTCATCTAGGGAATCTTCATGCCGAGTTTCATGTCATGAAGTGGCATGTCCAGTGCGAACCAGGACACGGGCAGCAGGGGAAGGCTACAGTGCCCTGTGCTGTGTCCAGTCAGTGAGTTCATGTCCAAAATGGACACGAACAGTGCACAAATTCAACTCAATCAAATAGAAATTCAAAATATACATATAGAGCTAGAAATTTGTTAAATTAGTTTTCAAAAATATATGGATTCAATCCACTCAAGCATTTCATCAAACACCTAGGTTATAGGACTGATATGTGTCCGATACGGACACGAAATGGATACGACTCGACACAAATCCAATACCTACGGCTAGGGGACACCTAGGGCTTCCTATCCATATAAAAAAACGAAATTTGGTGGAGGAAATAGGGATTTACCTATATGTGCAATTTGCAAGAAAAGCCTCAAATGGGGGGTATTCTCCTTGATGGCCAAGTGCTCCAAATTGGTTCAAACCTGAGATTTCTCTCCATGAACATGAAATAGGGCTAGATTAAGATCATATGCAAAAGACTAGAGTGGAAAAGGAATTAAAATAAAAAATCTAGGGATTGGGGAAGAAATAACATTACCTCTTTCTCCAAAATGTTGAAATCTCAATAAAGAGGCAAGAACAATAAATGAAGAGATTATTTATAGGGGAAATAGCCCTAGGTGGCTGGTCATAAAGTGATAGTTAGGGTTAGGGTTGAGTCTAATGGCTATGGCCTTCTCTAGGCTAATCAAGTTCAACTTTTGATAGGCCCATTTCACTAAATCAAGTCTCACTAACTAAAATCCCTATTTAGATCCTAACTAGATATTTTCTAGCCACAACTTAAGTTAACCATTCTAACTTAGCCCATGGGTTAAGTCTAAGCTTCTAGGTTAGGTCCATTCTAGGTTAAAGACTAACAAGACACCAAGCAATTATTTAATTAATAATAAATTCACATATATTCCAATAAATTCTAATAATCTTATTAAATTCAAATAAATTCAAAATGAGCAAAATATCCTCAAGCTAAAATGATAAATGAGACACCCTAATCACATGGCTAGGCTATAGGGCAGACTGTCTCTAGGGTTACATTAGCAAAACACCAAAATTACAAGTCATGGTTTTAAATAGTTTTTAAAAATAATTAAAAATTACCAAAAATCATATCATGATTTAAATATCATTAATAAAAGATTAAAATTATAAAATTTCAAAATTACCTTTATTTAGAAAACTGGGTGTTACAAGTCTACCCACCTTAGAAAAATTTTGTCCTCGAAATTTAAGATGGTAGTACTCCGTCTA